>LXGU01000166.1:0-59671 GCA_001640685.1 Catunica adiposa
CCCCCGACTCTTTGTTGGAGTGACACACTGACAATCTTCTAGCTTTCCGTCTAGTGGCTCGTCATGATGTTCTTTATGGATTCAACCTGGTAGAATATGACAAGCGTCACTTCCCTCACATGCGTCACATCCTTGAAAGCGGCATTGAATTCCTCGTCGACCTCATGACTGCTGAGGGCTTCGAGGGCAAGGCCCAAGTCCTCCGCCGCCAACACGGTGGTGACCGCATCCCCGAAAGTCTCTCCTTTTGGCCCATATACTACAAAAATTCCCAAGGCAAACACCCCGGTCATCAATTTGCCAGCTTTGCACACCCATCCATAGTCCCTCGAGCCCCCTTTATCCCCGAGGATGATCAGGGCCCAGCCCAAGTATGGAATTGGATAAACCAATACGGAGCACTCACGGCGCCTAATATACCGACTGGGACTCTAGACGACGAAGTGAACGTTCTTCTTCATTACCATTCACATCGGTGGCTCCATAGACATATTGGATTTGCTTTTTGGGATCAGCGTCGTGTTGAGATGAGCAACATGCTCAAGCACCCGTTCATCCGACCGGCGAAGGGAGAAGTTCAAATACACACCCAAGAACAATTGGCCTTGGAAAAACTGCCTAATGCGGGGCTATTCCATAGTCGGATGCACGGCTCGTTCATGGCCCGCAAGCTGGTCTTTGGGAGGGGAGGGAGAGGATACTGGGACTTCGATGACGAGAGTAAGGTGGAATGGGGGAATTCAGAGGTACCGAAACTGCTTCCGACAAGGGGATTGTCACAGAGACCAAGGTGGAATCCTACTCGTTCGACTGATTAAGAGGGATCGTTGCTTACCGGGAACCAAGCCAGATACAGTGCCATTAGTCACGTGACGTTTGAGTATCTCTTTTTACAATATCTCTCTAACTTTTATTCTCAATAAGGCGATTATCCTCTTATGAGCTGACCGGCTTCTGCGCGTAGACAATATTAAACGGCATGTATACATGATACTGTGCATCATTCAAATGCTTTCTCACCTCGACCAAAAACATCTCTGTTTGCAACTTGGTCCACTCCAACGCCATCAACGGCTTCCTCGCCAAACCCACCAGCCCGTCATGTATACACTCCCTATATATCTCCCCACAAAAAGAATGCCCGCCGTCTGCCGGCCACCGGCCAATCGGTGCCTTGAACCGCTCCCAGTGAATATTGACAAAGCCGGCGGCGCGGAGGTGTGTTTCGATATTGTTGATGGCGTGGAGGTCCATGCCCATGACGGCCATGCCCTCGGCGAGCTTTTCGAGGAAGTCGCGGGGGCGGTAGGTAGTGGATGGGGTACAGGTGGCGTCGTCACAGTCGACTGTGTGGGTGAATTCTTGGAGTTCGACCCAGCCGCCGGGCTTGAGGTGGCTTGAGGTGGGGGGGCGGGAGGGTTAGTAAGCAAGGAGGATAATGTGGTAATGAGAGGAAGGAGTGGAGTGGAATGGAGAGGGATGGAGTAGAGTAGAAGTAGAGTGGAGCGAAGCGGAATGTAATGGAGAGGACTTACGTGTATATTTCTTGCACGAGGCGGGGGAGGTCGTGGACTACGTTGAGGACTCGGCGACCGTGGATATAGTCAAAGGAATCTTCGTCGTCGGCCCAGCCGTCTTGGTGTTCAAAGTCGTCTATTACGAAGTGCACATTGGGGGGGACAGTTTCTGGTTGGATGGGGGAAAGATCGGTGCCGACGAAGAGGGATTCAGGATAAAGATCGGCCACTTGGGGGGAAGATGTTAATATCAATATATAAAATGTGATTGGGTAACGGGGATTTCTTACTTTGTAGACACCACGAGCCGGTGCCAGTGCCTGAAGTTGGTTAGTTACTGAGCTCGATGCTATCTAGAGACAAATCACTAACCAAGATCCATAACTTTCGCGCCAGCAACCAAGGTCTCCTTCACAGGAGCAAAGAAGAACCTCCGGCACAAAGTAAACATCATCTCGTTCATCATCTCATCCCTATTCTGCTCTACATAATCATTCGGAAACGGATACTGTCCCGCATGATACTTGTGATACCTTAACCCCGCCTCCGTCACATGTCCCTTTACACTTTCCGTCATCGAAACTGTATCCGCCATGTCATCGTCATAATTAGCCTTGCCCTCGCTACCATCAGAGATGGAGGCTGGATAGTCAGAGGTGGTGGCAACGTCGGGTGTGTTGAGGGCCCTAGAGGAGTCGACGAGGACTTCGGAGAGAGAGACATCGGCCGGTGGGCGGGTTGAGGGGTCATTAGGGCTGAGCTGCTTTCGGGAAAGACGCTGGGCTTTGTGAGGTGGGGATTCAGACATGGTGGGGGTGGTGGGGGTGAGATGGGGTGAGAGATGTGTAGGTTGTGTAATTATGTATGGTGAAGTGAGATAGCACGGGGATATAGAGGCGAGGTGAGATATTCACCCACGGAAAACCACAGATTGAAATAAAATCAGAGGAAAAGCCTTTTAGGAGCGTCTGGTTGAAGAAAGAAACAGAGAGTGACAACTTAATATCACCCTTGAATAACGTCACTAGATGGAAGTACCCACAGTCACTGCAGGAGTTATTGGGATTTTGATAGGAAGTCAAGTTATCAAGGTGGGCCTCGAGTTCCCAATACGCCTTCTTTTGCACAAGTATTAGTATTTTCTTCTTCTTTCCGTATCCTTCTTTGCATAACAAGTATCTCTCTTGGCGCTTTTAGTCCGGCGAGAGGATCGGAGATGACAAGCGGACCTCGATATTCTGCCACACAAAAGGGAAATAAGAAGTCAAAGTCCTTGAGATCCCACCAATATAAAAAAAAACAGGCTAATGGGATGATTCGATGGGAATGCAAGTTGACGATTGAGACAAAGATGAAAGATCCTTCTTTAGTAATAGCGGAGTCTCCAATAACAAAGGAATAAGCTTCCTGACAAGCAAGGAAGATGAATAGTGGTCGAGTTGCTGGGATATGGTGTCTTTGATGGGAAGCGGAGAATGGAAGTGGAGGATGGGGAGGAGGAGGAGGATAGTTGGAAGGAATGGTTGACAACGATTAAGCTAGTTGTGCCAAGATCATAGTCATTTGTCTTTGCAGACGACAGGTGGATAAGAATGGGGGCTCAACTGGGTGATCTGAGACAGGATGTGTCGATGGGCGGGCTGTCGATGGAGGACAAAGTATACCAAGGCATGACACCCAGACTGTTGGGAAGGGAGTGATCATATATTAATTGGAGGGTTATGGCGGTAACAGGCGAGACCCTGGTATGACGTATCGGGTCTGTAATCCAACGACACGTCTGCTGGCAACGGACCATCCACTTGGATCCTCATGTGGTAGGCTCGGATTATGTAGCTGCTGGCACCAGCATCTGGGATGTCGGTACTGGCGATGGGATTGGCATAATCAGAGACGAAGTGATGGCCCAAATAGCTACAATACATATAATCTATACATAACTGACACACACTTGTCGACCGCCTCGTTGTCCCCACTGCTAATGATTCCTGCAACTGGGTTTTTCTGTTGTCTGCCCAACTCCGGAGAAAAGAGAGGGGTACATAGTGGCGTCCGAAGGAATTCCCATCTGATCTTGGTGAAGGCAAAGTCAGGTTGTCGGAGACCCTATGTGGCGACCTATGGCGAGCAATAGTCTCAAAGCAATGACAGCAGGACAAGCGATGCCCCAACTGCAGGCAGACGTGTAGGAAATGTGTATGCTGAGCCCGACAATTTGGGCCCAAAGTGTATCTGGATTTGGCGAGGTCTTTTGCTTATTGGGGACGGAGGGGTGTGGGGTTATGATAGTTGGGTGGGTGGTATTGAGTTGGCTGTCTATTTGGTAGGGTCATTTGGTAGGGTCATTGGGTAGGGCCACCCCTAGGGCGTCATGTGGGCAAACCTGGATGCAGGAGGGAGGGTAAGATGGGCATCTTCCAGGAACTGACGGGAAACATGCAAGTGGGTAGGCAGGTGGACAACAGGACTGGCAGTGAGCACTTCGTCGGGAGATAAGAAGTCGGTCAAGACTCGGAAGAATCATGTTATGAGAAAATATACTGGGGTGAGGGTCATTAGAAGGAATGATCTTACAAGTGGATGAGTGCTAGGATGCGTGGCAACGAAAGCCTGATGAAGTGGAGATGGAAGTGGCGATGGTAATGAGTTGGCTCTTGTCGTTTATCGATGGACGTCTGTCCATATATATATGATAATGTTAGGAATTTATATGAAAACCGGGCATGTTATTAGGGAAATTCCAAGTAGAGAAACCCCACGGTAACCTAAACGCATAGAAATATCATTTCCTGTCCATGGAACCCACAGTTCGGGCCCACTTCACCTGTTATTGAAGACATGGCGTGGCTCATCACCTACCAAACATCGATTAGGCGGGACCTTGCTCAATCCTATGGTCACATCGGCGACATCCCGGGCCTCCACCGACACCCAGGAGTCTTCAATGACTTGCTTATCAAAAGCATAGATTTTCTCATGGCGTTATTTATATATACACATGGAGCGTAAAACAACATAGATACGGACGTAATTTTAGCTGAGAGCACGGCCAGGTAAACATGCAGCTCCGTTGTCTTTCTGTGTTTTTGGGGACTGGTACGAAGAGTATTGGCCATGGAAGAGAAGAAATGGAACAGGCTGTTTGGTATATTCTGACGCCATGCCGATAGAGGTATGGGGGATATCACGGACCAAGGTTGAGCCGGGAGGTCAGGGTTGTATGGCCTGAGGTGGATGAAGATGGAGTTGAATGGTGGAACCAGGGTTGAGTTGAGATGGGGAATTAAGGTTGGGTTGCGGTAGGCCTTTGCGTGACAAAATAGAGGTGATTAATGGTTGAATATGGTTATGCTTATGGGTCTTGTGTTTAGCGAACTTATAGAGTGGCCGATCTCTGGCTTCAGGGTAGAAATTTGTATCATGGCGGGATCGTTATAGGTGTGTGCATCACTTGTGTGTCTTGGACACCCAATTCAAGATCATCTTGCGTCCAAGAAACCACACATAGCCCCAAGAGACTGGCCCTTAAGACAACCCAGGTTAATCACACAAATATGAGTACACCACTTTTCTTCCCCAATCTCTTTCGGTCCCGACAAAGTTACCGTATGTGGGTCTCTATCCAGACAGACCCATCGCCTATCACCCACCCTTAATCACAAGAGATAATTCCCGGTCATTCCCCCATTTACGAGGTGTCCAATTTCTCCGCTTGCAGAGGGAACCAAGAACCGGGACTGCATCTCTGGGCACAATGGGGACCCGACAGAGGGGATCGTGAACCTGCAAGGACGGCGATACATGTGTGGTGATGGGCGACGTGTATCTGTAACTGCAAAGGGGCATGGAACTTTGTGTGTTTCTGTGTTATGTGTCTTTTCTTCGTCTTATTCTTCTTCTATTATTATTTATTATTTATTTATTCATGTATTTTTTTTCCTGTGCCTGCGGGGGGAGTTTGGACAGGGCGGCTGATGAAGGTTTCCCGAGTATCTGGTTTATGTTGTTTATTTTATCTTTTAATATTGCTTATTTTGAATGAAAGTCACGAGAGGCGCCCATGCTCCATTCCACTCAGCTCCAAGTGCAGAAAGGAAACAAAAAGTCCGAAGATAATAAAAAAAATAATAAAGAAAACTCCATAGATCAAATTCCGCAAACATTTGTATCCGAGTTTCACCGATCACTGATCATTCATCGCCTCACCGCCAGCACAAAAAGAAAAGAGAAAAAAAGGTCATTTTCACACACGATCATCAATATTCTCATCATGCTTTTAGTCCGCAATATCCACTTCCATTACAGCATCTTCAAATTCCCAGCCAAAAAGAAATGAGGGGTTTACCTGCAATGGAACCCTTCTCTCAACCCAGACCAGCCCATCATGAAAGAAAAATCATACCCATAAGCGAGCTCTCTCCATTAATCCCACATCATGAGCTTCAAAGAGAGAAGTAGAGAGAAAATTTAAAAAAAAATCCTACAAGTCACTTCCCGCCTTGGTCGAGAGTGCTCCCTTATGCCGTCATTGGCACCAACCGCCCCACATGTGGCCCGGAGCAACTGGCGCCGGCGGGTCGAGGGATTGGCGGGGCATCACAATGTTTGGGGATTGTTGGGTATTCGACAAGACGGTATTGGGGAGGAGAGGCGGGGGAGCTTTCATAGTATCAATAAGGACGACACCACGGTTTCATCCTTGGAAAAGAGAGCACCTCGCCTGGGAAGATATGACAGATGGAAAACGGGGTTGGCAGGCCAGGTCGGGCTGGATACTTGCCAAGGAGTCCGCCAAGATGCCGACATCTGATGATGGCGAGGAGCAGGGAGCCAGTTTGCTGGAGAGTCTCGTCTTTCTAGGATTGGGGTTTCATTTTGCCGAGTGGGAGGAGAGTCATGAGATAGGGAATTCCCATGGTTAAGCGCCGGGTGGTGGGCCGTGGTAGTCTATGGGGTGGTGGTGATGAAGATATTTTACGCTGAGGCATCATTGTGTTTAGTGAAGGTTAATTTGGTGCCGTTGAAGATATTCATAAGGTCATAATGGCGGGATTTCCCGCATCTTGAAATCAGCCACACTCAAAAGAGGAACTCGGCCAGTAGCCAAAACACAAAAACACCAAAAGAGACATCAAGACCCACCCACAATGCACACTAAGAAGCTGGTCCAACGGCCGAGTTGGTCAAGGAAATCCACTTCATTGTAACATCGGGAGAGCGCAGTAGAGAAATATCCGGAACCGAAGTCAGGGTTACCGGTCACTTGTATTTGCGACTAGGGCCTGCGTCTGTTGATGGTTGGCCTGTTGACAGAGCCCTCTTCGGGATGATAGCTTTGCCTCTAAAGCCCGTCCCCCGCAATTTTCTCGGGATTCACTTGGATATTTGCAGGTTGTTGTTAGTGGGGAGATAATAAAGATGATGATGGATAGGGTTTGATTTCAGGGCTTGGTTGTGTCGCATGTATCGTATTGGTGGAAGTTGATGGGGAACTCCACAGCTCTGTTGTCACTGTGAGTTGTAAGCACAAGTTGCTATTTGACTAATTCCACGGCGTGTTTATATCCCCATGGCCAGTCTCGATGAAATCGAGAGGATGAAGTTGCCGAACTTCACATTTACATGGAGATAGTAGAGTTGTATAAGCTTCCGATTTGAGCCGTGTTTAGACAATGAGGCAGACCGGGAAAGGTGGTCGTTGCTTTTTGCCTGGATATTTGTCAGCCCACCCAGATCCTCGGGTCTGGGTGTACGTTACGCGTTGAGCATATGACTGTTTCAGTCATGTTGATACTGAACAAAGACAACCAAGGCAAAATATATTACAGTACATAAAAAGCCATTTTGCTTTCCTAAATCTTCGATTGCATCAAAAACACACTTTTTTCTATGCTTCCCTCGATATAACCACCAGCATCCACTTTACCCTTCTCCCCTTCCCTTCCCTTCCCTTCCCTTCCCTTCCCTTCCCTTCCCTCCTTTAATCAACTCCCGTCCTCACTAACCGTTGCCCCTCAGTCCCTAGTCGTCGACCCAAATCCTCGGAACCCATACCGCCCTCGGCCCATGCACAGGCCATGAAATACCCGGCACTGGCCATGAGATAACGCAGCATTAGGGCCCGGACGTAGGATACGGGGATTGCCTGGTAGTCGGGACCGAGGAGTTCTCCTCGGTCGAGTTTTTGGTGCTTGTCTTGTGTTTGAGGGTCAGGCTAGAGGATGATGAGATTGGCTATTGTCGTTTGTTGAGACGAAGCTTGGGCTTAAGAGGACATGATGTGATTAGTGAGGCGGACTAGTATTGTTGTGTGTGCCGATGGTAGAAGGTTGGCTTAAAAAGGGAAACAATAGGATATCAGGGAACCCTAGCTGTCATAGCTCTCCCCCTTCACACTATACTCGTTATGCTCATCCTGGTATCAAGTTCCAAGAGAACGATCTGATAATTGTCGCCTGCCGCATGTGGTCATATCAATCTCTACGTCGTCGCTCGGGAGGATTGTTTCATGGCATGAGATCCGGGAACTTGCTTTCCTAATTTAGATAGACCATCCGATGTCAACTCTGGCCTCGCTCATCATCATCATCATCATCATCATGGGGCGTCAATAAAAACACCAAGACACTAAATCTGTCCCCATATAACCCATCTTCTTCAACGCTTCGTCTTTACTTCCCCTCCTCCCCTGCAAACTCCTCCCAAAACCCTTCTGTCCGCAATCTCTTCTCCGTAATCCTCCATCCCTCCGGAAACCACCCCAACCTCTCCTCATCCTCCCCCTCCATCATCCCCACCAACGCCTCTGCACACTTCAACGCCATCGCCATCCCGTGCCCCTGGAACCCCACCGTCGCCCACAACCCCATCTCTCCCGGCACTCTCCCAACCAACGGCCCGCCATCCAATGTAAATCCCATAATCCCACTCCAGCCCACCCGAACTCGCCCCGCTTTGTCGTCGTCGCCCCAAGAGTCGCCAAAGACCTGAGGGAGGAGATCCGTAAGGTACTTTTGGGTTTCGGGGTTCGCTACTGAGTCGTCGGTGGTTCCGATATTGGGGAGGACGCCCGGGGCACCGTGAGATAGGCCACCACCGAGGACAAATGTTGGGGATTCGTGGTTGTTGAGGTCTTCGGGGGGTTGTAGAACCATGTAGTCAAAGTCTTCTTCGGTATATATGAAGCTCATGGACTTATTTGTGACTGACTCACAGACTTTGGAGCCGGGGCGGATTGCCACAATGTCTCCGCGAACTGGGAAGAGAGCTTTGTGAAAAGCAGGATGGACGTTGGCGGTATATCCATTAGTAGCAAGAACAACGTCCTTAGCAACAACTGCGCCTCTTGTGGTCTGGACTGTCCACTGGCCGTCCTGGCGTTTCGTGAGGCTGGTGACGGGACACCTAGTAACGATCTTGACTCCTTTGTTCACTGCCTTTTCCAGCACCTTTCTCACCAACTTGTACCCAGACATCCTCCCAGCCTTATACTCTGCAAATCCCCTGACTTTGCGTTCGCCGTTCAAATCTTTGAAGCAGTTCCGATCCCTGGGGAAAGTGTCCCGGGAATACGTTTCATGGTGGGTCCCCGGAGACTCTTTGGTATCTGCTGCGAGCTTCTGGATGGATGATTGGCAATTGGCCCAAGAGGGCTCAGTATAAAATACGTCAATCGTATCACACTCTTCTTGGCCCGCGTCAATGCCAAGATCGCGGGCAAGAGTATGAAGGGCGGCAATGTTGGCTTCCTCAAGGGCAATGATTTTGAGGACTTCATTATTAGGTCCCGGATTATCATAGCCAAAGTAAACAGCACCCTTTGTATGCCCACCTTGAAGTATATAGTTAGCTCGGAGCCATCAATATTCAATAGCAAAACCTACCGTTCCGCCCCGTAGCCCCTGAACACACATCGCGTGCCTCCACCATCAAAATAGACCGCGCTCGGCCACCCTTCAACAAAAACCACGCCGTCATTGCCCCGCTGATGCCACTACCAACAATCACTACATCTGCCGTCTCCGGTAGTTCATTGTCACTGTATAGGTCACAAGGTCCCGGGTTCCAATAGGAGGGAGAGGGGTTGGCGGTGGGGAGAGAAACTGGAGCGGAGATGCGATTGCGGATTTGGCGTTTCCAGTGGATATCGGGGGCTGTGGGAGTGGAGGTTCCCTTGATGGGGAATGGAAAGTAGAAGGACATGGTGATAGGAGTGGCTGTATGACAGGGTCCTGGTATACTGATGGTGATGTTGGTGTTGATCGGTGGAGAAGAGGAGTGCCTTCATGGATATGTGGCGTAGGTAAATGAAACCCTGTATATATTGGCAACCCTAGGTAGATAGTATTCGATGAGACTTAGATATAGCATCGATGAAGATGCTTGGTAACTCAAAAAGAAAGGTATTCCCGAAGACTGCTTATCTTTATCTTTGTGTCTATAAACAGGCAATAAAGCTGTGTGGTCCACTGGTACTAAGCATGGCACCATAAACTGACCACACTTTTTGCTGCCCAATCTACTCTCCCTACAATACCGCGATTATATAGTGATACATCACCTTTTTAAATGCGAGGCTCTAAGCGATGACACGATGAAGCACTAATAACATCCAATATCATTTGACTATAAAAATTATCAACAGAGCGAGAGAGACTAGCTCGTGTTACACCATGTCCTCGGCAATCACGGCCTTGGTAGGCACTTGGCTACATTATCTTCTCCCAAAGTGAGTCCCTCGGTATTACAAGAAGCCTTATCATAGCACAAAACACAAGGGATGTACTACCCAATAAATCTAGTTTCTGTCAACATTCACCTCGTGAACTACCTCATCAATATCTCCAAGGACCACCCTGACATTCATTGAGTGACCATAAACTCCAAACCAAGCACCCTAACTACATGCTGTACACCCTAAACTCCATTCTATCCACATTACTTTTCTCTCCTAGGTAAACACCTGCAAAACTCGGTCACTGTCGCCCTCGTGACCCTTTAGAAAACCAGGCAACCCCTTACTGACATCTCACCTCCTCCATTAGTCTCCAGCAGGCACCGTATCCTTATGACCTCACCCTGTAGGTAACTACGGACCGAGAACGTATGTATACGCCCTTGAGCAGCCCACCGGCAACTAAAAGGAAATCAAAGTCATTCACCCCTTCCGAACCACCGGTCCTGTAAACTCCCGGATCCACGGCGGGCCAACGCACTGTAGGGCTTGAAGCCCTAACGCCATGCAAGTACATCTGGGAGTGCTTATGACCCACAGTGTCCACGTCAGAGCAGAAGCCATTAGTCATATAGAGTGTCTTATAAGTGATATTATCAACTGAGTATCCCAGAAGCTAGACATGGAGACATTTGGGTAGATACATGGTGCTGTGTATCGGCGGATGGAAAATCTAGCACTATCTCCACTGTGTATATTGATGGGCGTATGTATATATGTATAGGGCATCCTTCTTTCCCAAAACACCATCACACTGACGTCGGGGTCCGTTCTTGACTTCGGTATAGCTATATTGGCCAGGGCCCCTTTTTTTTAATTTTTTTTTTAACACTAGCAAAGATAATAAATTATTCTGTAGGACAAGACCCTCCAGAACAACTAAAGGGGAAACAAAGAAGAAAGGAAGAAAAAAAAACTTTCTCTTAATGTAACCGTCCCACGATCGCCGCTGTCTGTTTCTGAGATGACTTTGTAGTGGGGATGTAGCGGTGAAGACCAATGATCCCTGTTCGGTGATTTTCGTAAAGGATATGCCACAGAGAGGAGAGTGGCCAGTGTAATCTTTGTTAGTATACGCAAGTTCGAGGCTCGGGTTGAATGGATAGGCCTGAAGTAGTCTTGATTTGTGATGAGTAGGAGGATATAGTAAGTTGAATGGTGGAAGGAGAGGAGTACAACGTCATATTCTGGGATAGACATGCGTTTGTGGGAAAAGGACATGCATAATTTTATATGCTTTGTTTTCTTCTTTTTTCCTTTCATTTTCCTTTCATTTTCTTTTTGAATCATGCATATTGCGTAGTGAATATATGCGTTAAAGTCAAACAAATTCTAGATTTATATGTAGACCGTAAACTACCTGGAATAATTCATATAAATCTTATTTCTAACCTCACCTTCCTTCATATACACTACTATTCTTCAAAACTACACATCCGTTACTCATTATTCTCACCTAGACCTCGCCGCACTTCACTCCGAATCACCCCTGCCGTCCCCAAATGTCGTGTATGTATGCTTTCACACCGTCTTCCTTGTACACAGCATGCATGCCGCCCTTTCTTACATCCACCCACCAGCACCAGCACAGCAAAGGTACAATACTTGCATGAGCGCCAGGCGGGCCTCATTTTGTAACCAACGGTCCTCGGCCACTGAGTGGATGCAGGAATCGTTCTGCGTTTTTGAGCGGTCGTTCACATATGCCCATTCTAGGATAATTGTGTGCAGATGCACCAGAGGACGTGAATGTCGATATCAGTTGCAAAGCATCGTGGGAACCCAGGAGGCTTTGGCTTGGGTCGAGGTCTGCCACGTTAGGATTGGGATGATGAACATTAAAGAGTGTTTTGGTTGGATGAGAATTAACAACCTGTGTGCGTTGGACTGATGGGCTAGATCCTGAGGGAGACAATGGCCATGCAGGTCACTTGGTGCAAGGGATGTCATAAAACACACACAAAAAAAAGAACAATCCGTGAAGTACTAATCCGCCTAACTAGCGATCCACTTGTTCATAACTTATAACGCCAGTATCAAAATATACTCCGGATACCACGATACACCGTCCGCCCCACCACCAAGTGTCCGGTTTCCCTTCTTCGAGGCCCAATATCTCGCCATCCCGTCAGGCTTCCCACCATCCTACAAAGCCACCCATCCATTAATCAATCCTTTTCTCCCATTGTATAAGCCCCTCATCAGACTATTAGCCGCCGCCCATTTCCCCTTTCACATCATACATTGCCATTTACTCTCACACACAATCTCTCAGTCACCCGTTCCACCTTCCCATCCATTACCTGACCATCCATAGCAGGCTCTGCTGGCGCAATAATCCTTCCGGACTATATAGAACAAAAAGATACAATACACATGGACAAGCATACGCACATATAGACTCAACGCGGCCTGTTCAGTTGGTAGAGGCACCGGGGAAGCGGAGGATACAGCCGATGCACAAGATGTGCAGGTTGAGGGGCGGCTGGGTTGTGATGAGGAATGTGACTGACAGTTTTGAATACTGTTGAGGATAAGAAATTGTCCATAGCGGTGCTAGATGACATACTAAATACTAGGAGGAAGCCGGAAGAAAGAAGAAAATGGCCCGGAGACCAGATTAGGGGTTCGACAGGCTAGTTGGTATGCCGGAGGGGCTTGGACGGTAGGCAGGTAGATGTGTTGGCAAGTGCGATATCGGGGATATGCAGAGATGGCAATGGACACGTAAGCGGTCGAGGACAGTGCTGATATGTACATAAGTGCTAAGTCATTAAAGTATCTCGAGAAAGATCAGCGTCTTGGCCGTTGTATAGGTCATCTCTATTTGTCTGAGCAAAAGTGAATGCCAAAAAGGCCTGACCATGTTGGTTCTCTTAAGAACCCAATGGTCTAGACCATACTTTTGATATCTGCGCTGAGTTACTTTGTGGGGTCAATCTTCTGAATACGGCCGTGGAAGCAGACACAAATGGCCGAACGGGACACCGAAGGTGTGGATGCCGGTGTTACGGAAACAACGAAAGTGGCACTCTACAACATGGTATAGGGGACTCCCTCCAGGATCTCCAGGCAGGAACTTTTACCTAGAGCTGATCACCATTCATAAGTTCATGAATCAGTCGATAGTGCCATCTGCATATTCACAAGTTCACCATATTCATATCTCAACGTAACTGGCCCCGAGGCCATGATCGTCCTATACACTTGCCGATCTCACCAGATATGGCCCTATCCACTACCCACATGAATCAATATCCGTATAACCTTCCCACCAACAGCCAATCTATCGCCCCCGATGACTCTTATGCAAACAATCCATCACTTTTACAGAAAGTCGGTGAATATATACCTTGTCAAACCCTGGGCTCAACCCGGCTGGGTCTGCACAACCAACCCAGGGTATCAAATTACGGCCTGTGATAAAAGAATGCCCGTCAACTTTGATGCCTTGTGACTACAAGGGCCATAGTAAACAAAAAAAAAAGGATATAAAGAGAGAGACAAAGGGCAACATGGGTCTAATAAGCACAGGTATTCAGACGACCGGAAAAGGGAAATCAGTCTTGTGAGGAGTGTAGATTCGGTAGTAGATGGTCTGTCAGGGGCCGTTGGGAAACTCTATTGAGAATTGTCCACAGACCGCTTTTCTGGAAGATATTCAACAGACTACACAGTGAAAATATTGGAACCCTTGTAGTTGATGGACCATCAATATGACACGGACTTAAGACCTTTGCACAGGGTAAGGCGCATAATATCTACAACCACAATCTCATCATTGTACCAACTTACATCTCTCACTTTCTCTCTCGCTCTTTTCAGCTTGCAGATAGTTACACTGTCAATATATTGTCACTGCGTACTGTCCATATATAACTCTCGGACAGAACCAAAAGCCCAGAGCCGCATTTCTCCCCTGTCCCACCGTCTGCCCGGACGGCCATGATCTCCCCTCTTCCACCCAAGCCCAATCAAAACAATATAAGCCTCCCCCTTGCGAGTCTTGCCGCCGCCCCGCTCCGAAAACACCCTCCTCTACGTAGCGTCCCATTGGGATTCCCATCCATATGTATGTACAAGCAACGACAACCCCATTGTACTTACAAAGATGCAATGAATCAGAGGTGAGGAAACGTCTTCTCCTTTTCACATGGTTGTGGGACGAGGGATGTCTGGGGGCTGGAGGTTGACTGTCCGGAATGGTTGGATGGGTGGAGGCACGAGGATATATAGTTAAATCTCCACGGAAATTGGTCCCTGCGGGTCAATACAGCCAAGGCTAGTCTTGCTGCCGTAAGTGTCTAATGTACGCCTTGAAATGGGTACGGCACATTATGTTGATAGAGTTGTGTAAGTGTGCATATATGAATATACATATCCTGGAACCTCGTCTCTATGATAACAATCCAGTATTTCAAATTTGGCTACCTATTACACTAGCGATTTCTTAGGTTAGTGGTGTTGTTATAAGTCAAGCAGGGCTATTGGTGGTGATGGTAAGCGCTGGGTTAGGCAAGGGGAAGCGTCTAATATTGATGGTGCCATGCCACATGCTACAATACGTATATATGCATGTCTTTTGTAGTAATAGAGTGGGGATGGGCTGTTCCAACAGCTGGTTGACATCAACAACTGCTGACCGCTGGTCAGTGTTAAGTTGATAGGTGGACGAATATCTTGCTAAATTCGTATAAAAGGTTTATGTATAGATGCTTGATTCATTAGCTTAAGATTAACTTATGGTCTCATCTACCGTTGGCACTTGATCATTGCGGATCTCGTACGAAATGGGAATCGTCCAATGGACGGCCGTCATGTTGGCTAGGCCGCCATGCATGCCGGGTCGTTGGGCACGCGCATCCATCAGAAGTGGGTTGACTGACTACTTGGCCAAAACGAGAAAACTGCAAAAAAACGCCCATAGTACAAAGCCATCAGTAGCTGCATCAAACCAAGTGGGGCCTTGGCCTTCCTCTCTTCGGACCATGGGAAGACTTCGAAGGGATAATCGATGTCTAGAATGTCGAGAGCGGCTGATTAAATCGCGTTGCGTGCAGTAATTGTGCATCATTGGGACTCCTTTGAATGTTGCTGCTAAGAGCTTACATATCTTTACATGGCCAGGAGCGGTGGGATGACGATGGATGCAACGGAGGATATATCTTAGGTTCTGGCAATCAGTCATACTCTGGGTTGATGCCCAGCACTAGCTCCTAAGGTGATGTCAGGATACATAGGTCAGACAGCACAGAACTCGACGGGACCCTGTATGTAGACCTCATGTATCATTTTTGCAGGCACTTTGTGGTCAACCCTGCTGATATTCATGAGCGTTCAAGGGCAGACCATGGGCTATATGTAGCGGTATATCAAGCTTCCACCCCGGCTAAAAAGCTACCCGCCCATACCTATCACTGACGTCAAATCGTAGCAACGGCGTCTCTTGATAACACCCCAACGTTGAAATATTGATGAAAATCTCCCGGCCGATTCCCAATCTCACGATCCAGACCTTTTAGCCTCATTCCATTAGACAAGAAGTCCTCTCTTCACTGCACACATCACCATGTCGCTCATCCATATTACCACTGTCCCCGCTATCCCCGTTGCTCCCATTGATATCAATCCGCTTCGTCAGCCCCAGCCCCAGTGTTGACTGCACAATGTTCAAATAGGCAACCCCATCTATTCTCTATGGCTATCTTCCCGCTCGCCTCTGCACTCTGTGACCACCCCATGCAATAGCAATCCACGATATCACTCCCAAACCAGTGCCCCCGCAGCACAACCTCAATTCCCTCGATAGTTAGATAAGCAATCGCTCAGTTTAGTGGCACTCTCAGTAATTTGGGGCGCCCCGGATGAGTAGGACAGTGTGTACGCGTGATGCTTCGTGGCTGGAGATGTTAATTAAGGCAAGCAAACGTTGGTGAATATCGTTGTCTCCATGACGTGAGTGGCCAGTGGGTTAGGGTTGTGATGTTTGCTTGGATGGCCTTTAGGAGGGATGTACGACAGATAGACAACAGAAATCCGGCACTGCGCAATTCCTGTAACGTTCCTTGTGCGAGCTATGAGCTCGATAGAACAAAAAAGTGGTCTAATAAAACCTCTAGAAGAAAATGTATCATAGTTTATAGATTATGTATCGTATAACAAGTATCGATTGGTGGAGTAGTCCGTCTTCGAGTCTCTTAGCGTGAACAAAAGGCCACGCCATGACCGGAGCTAAATTTCATGACACTTACACTCCCTCTTGATGGCACTTTTTTTTGTTTGATCGCCGTCCCTTGTACTAGTTATTATCTGGTGTTTGTCGAACTAAACCCGTTGAAAAAGGGCCCATCAGAATCCGGTAACGACGCAAGAACCGGACACAAACTACAGCCCCAAATCGGGTTTGCTGATGGTTCCCAAGGAATGTATGACAGACGATATTTTTGACAAACAATAGATGGTACTCCCGGAGATTAATCATTAGAAAGCCAAAAAGGACCATTTGATGCGTTTTAGTGGTCGTAGGGATATGAAGATGGCCATGTTTTGGTGTGACCTAGGGACCAATTAGTTATGGACTTTAGTTGGTAAAGAGATTTATGCTGGTTTCTTGTTGTTTTTTCTATTAAATATCTTGCAGGGTATGCAATTAACAAGATAAACATTATATTTATATTTATATGGTTTTGTTTATATGGTTTTATAAATATCACCAGTAGTCATCTAGCATGATAATCTAAAGCATTCTATAATTAGTCACCTCTATCGCACTGCCCATTCATGAGTCTCTTCGACCGTCCCTTGAACCCCGTATCTTCTGTCAATTACCAAATACCGACAGTGATCTACCAGTAACACAAAAAGAAACTGCATTCCATAAGTCCGGGATACCACCCTCTCAACCTTGTGAGCTAACAGCCGATGCGTCAGAATGTCGATTTATATCAGGGATTTCCATTGGAACGCATGCCGAGCATTCTAAGAGCGCCAGGGTATGGAAACTAAGAAGCAGATAAGGGCCATCGTCAAGAGCAACTTATTTCATGCGGCAGGGAGTATGGGATGTCTCAAAGTACGTCATGTTTAGGAATTCAGCTATAGCAGCATCTATGCACATATCAACCTACATATATCGTATGCCGGGCGAATCCTCTCCAAGGCACAGCCTTCTAGTAGTAAGCATATCGCTGCAAGCGGATACTTACGTGGTACCATTGCATCTACCTTTACGATAAATCCTGTTGCCGACGTCCCCTCCGTAACATTTCGGCACCAAACAAAGGCTTTCTAGTCCAATCACCACTTATCCCATCCCTAGATAACATGTATCCAAAACAGTACAAAGGTCTCCTAGTGGAATCCTAATATCGCCGTGTCCGTCGATTCACCCGGAAGCTGCCTCTTTAGATAGAAGCCCCACCCATCCATAGTAGGTTCCAAAAGAAAAACCATGTTACCGAACATGCCGCATTATGGCTTGGTGACCACCCAACTGTACTACGACTGGGTGGGGTGGGGATTTCGAGAAAAATACTACAAGGAGTACCACGGATATAAAAAGAACATTATCAATAGGCAGTGGATGAGGTTGTTGTCACATCATCAAGGTGGGGTATTAACTACCTGGTCGTCTGTGAATTACGAGGGGAGAAGAGGGGATGGAGGTTATAAGGATGGCGGGCTGGCAAAAGAAAGTGGTATCGGGGTGTCAGGGTTAATCGATATAGGGGGCGTTGTGTAGTAAGGATTGACAAAATTATGGGCACCGAGAAAATACGGTGATTGGGAGATAATGAAAAGACAAATTAGGCAATCATGTCGTCTTCAATGTTCCATCCTACAATCGAGTGAATGGATTGAGAACAAGAAGAGCTCTTGTTCCACTCTAACTTGTGTTGTCTTGTGGAGCCGATCCTTCAGCACATGTCACTACTGCCAAAAACGACAATGGAAATTTCGAGGATCACATGGTGATTGGCCAATTGCAATTACATGGACTCGAGGGTCGAGGTCAAAGGTGGGGCTATTGTGAACCCTAACCAAGTAAAGTCAACATTTAGGCCGATATACAGGAAGTAGTGTAAAAGCTTAATTAACACTAAACAATTTCATTGTTCATGTCCATTCAGGAAAGGCCAAAATAGTATCTATATATTTGGTATAACCTAAGCGGCTTATAAGCCAAGTTATATAGAAATTTCATATATATGACAATGGAGTCAACTATAAGATAACAAATATCTATCTCCACCACTGACCGGTGGGCCTCCATCCTCAACCATCCTCCAGTCCATAGAAATTAACAATTTGTTGGCCATCCTTATCTAAGCTCACCGCCCATGTCAGAAACGAGTAGAGAAGACTAGTGAGTGAGCCTAATCATTTGGATGAGGCCAACAAATGCAGACTAGGCGTGCTGCAAGATGCGACAGACTGCATATGCGAGAGCCGACAGAAGATAGGAATTCCAAGGATGCTTTTACAATGAATGTTGAAAATGAAAGCAGCGTGAATGACAGGATAATAAGGGCCGAGGTGTGTTATTCTACTATAATATGACAGTCAATCATTATGTGTATGTTCTCGATTCAGTCAGATAATCAGTTATAGGTGCATTTGTATCAATGATTTAGTCAAGTATTTAATAAGCTATGACATCATGCTTTTAAAATGTCCCTGCGTCAACATTTAAGTCATGTGATTTATGAAAGCCCGCTTTTGTTCGTTCCCGGCTAGGTCATACACTAGGAAAACGCCATGTGCTTTGATAGATACTAGATACTAATTTGTCGAACCTCCACAGTCAACTTGCATGTCTTTCCCCACTCCCTGTCCGTTAAATAAATGAGGTCATAGCCTGCTAATCCCTTCGCCACATACTGCAGCTTGTCGTAGTCAAAGGCAAACCCCACCTATAACTTGCCAACTAATGACCTAACTCTCAGTGAGCCTCTCATGGCTCCCCAAGACACCCATTCCCTCACAGACACAAAAAAAAAAGCTAGCATATGGATAGGCGACCCACCTTGTTAGCGACTGTTTGATATTCGAAGATCCCCGCCAGTGTATTTCCTATGGTACCGGGTTGACGGGCTCAAACTGTGGTACTATACTGGCTTTACTGAGCGAAATGGTATGGGTGTGCATGAATTCCCGTCTAGGGATCACCGAAGGGATGTTATTTGCGCAAGACAAGATATTGAGGGAAAATATGGTGATCGGAGACAGGAAAGGGAGACGAGCGATATTCAGTTAGCAGGGGGGAAAATCGAGCTGCGGGAATTTCCCTTGTGTACTGGCTTATAATTGCTTAGTTGCAGTAGTTGATGTTCCAGAGGTCAAGGTAGAGGCATCAGGTGATGAGATATTGTCTCGAGAGATGTGATGAGAATTTTATGCAAAGGGAAGCGATGTCTGGGCATCATTGAACATCTATCTGGCCTCCTTTTGAACACATGGACTTGAACCACTTGAGATTTGCATTATGGCGTAGTGTAAAAGCAAGCGAGAGCCTATATGCATGCACTATCCAGACCCATCCTACAAATCACTTGTCCAATCCAGCAAGTCCAATCTCACCGAAACGACTCCGCTGCCTAGTCAGTAAACGTAAAAGCACAACAATAGTCTCACTAAAAACACATTTCAGTCACCTGGCCAATACCATCTGCAAACGGAGCTCGTAAAGACAGTGCATATATAGATGCATATGTGCCTATCACAGGGTTGGTTAGACAAATTAAGTGCGCAATGTGATTTGGCATCACGGCCACGTCGGTCTGCGTCCACATTCGAGGTGGCGGCTGACCGACGGTTTCGTGAGACGGCGTCACCATTGATGGGGTTTTAAGGGCGTTGTAATAGATGTAGGATACTGTATTGATAGCTGCATGTAAGTCTAATCCAGAGTAAGGCGAACATTAGAGGCTATTCGACTTCCATGCATACTTACATATGTACTTTTATATTAAAATTGCCTAATATGAGTAACAATCGGCAAACCACAGGAGATTCCAGGTGAGCCACCGGCCACTAACACCATGGCCTGTATTGAGGCGCACCGAATAGAACAGGGCGGAAATGACCATCTGCCAGTTCACTATCTCCTTACAAGTGTCATGCAGTGTATCCAAAGGCGATACGTTATAGATAATTATGATACTAAATACCGACGAAGCCTGCTGAGAATTTTGTTCATAGTGCCGAGAATGCCTAGTCGATGGCGCCAGACGGAACGCTTCCGGGACGCCAGGACCCACTTCGGCGTAAATGTGGCTATTCAAATGGCCGGGCTAATGCTACCTGTAAGGGACCCGGAAATTTTGCAGCAAATTATTGCTGATAGATAGCGTGAAGAGTATCGAAAATGGGCTATATACACCTTATAACCGGACGCCATGGGCCCATACCCAGCAAGCCATCTCAAGCGTGGATGTCTAGGACTAACACCAAGCCAATTCGGGTCAAGGGTTTTTTTTTTTTTTTTTTGGAGGGTCACATATATTGATTAGTATTACATGACATCTGGCATTTTCGGCCACCGACATAAAAAGTCCTTGGCCACAGGTGCTTCAAATTTTCAATGTAACAGCGCAGCTACCCAGCCAGTCTAGCTCAGCTGTAATCAAACCCTCACCCGAAGTGGTTACGCTCCGAACTCGAAACGGGACAAAGCTAGCACAGACAATTCTTACACAACAAGAACTGGATTACCAAACAGTACCCTAAGAAGGGAAGTCGGACTACATAGCTCCACGAGACGTATTCGGGTTGGACGTGTCGGGCCGTTTCAAGGCTAAGTCCAGTGAAGTAGTTGGCACAGATGGACTTGTTTGGAAGTATATAGAATGTAGGATGGTTCCTATTTTTCATTCTTTTTTCTTCTTGCGGCTGATACACAAATCTCACTTTTTAAACGCATGGGAACACAATCGTGGCAATGTTGGTGGACCGGCTGACCAACATTGGTACACTGAGATGTACAATTCACGATGTATGGCGATATAATTTCTAGGCTTATGGGCTGCCGCCTAGTTGGTTTGTGTGCTTGTCAAGTCACGAGGTATTGGTGGTCTAGACGAAGTCCTCCCTGTACACGGGTGAGTGTATGCTTCGGCGTACGGATTACCAATAGTCCTCGTGTCTCGATAGCTAGACATCGTACCGATGACTGCGTGTGGTACAATGTCTAAAATAGTAGTCGACGTGTGGTATCACCAAGACTCGGTATGCTTCATTATCCCGAGAGCAAGGGAAGATGAATGGCATTTACGAGAGTATTGGTTACTGCCCGGCCTTCCTTCGTAGAACCTACCGAGACAGCAATATATGTTGGAGCCCAGTATCCCGCTATCTATCCCCCGGTTCCCAACATTTGACTATCCAGCCCGTGCTCGGAATCTCTCGTCGCTAGGCGTTGATGTTCCATCGAACCTAACTAGCACTCAATGGCAACTGGGGAAGAAGCACTCTGGGGTTTCCCTACCCCTGTGCTCAAGCCAATACCTGCCCTCAACATCATCCACCAACCCAACAACAATATCACCTATACCAAATAGCACACCAAGCACGGAGAAGGGAATGGCTGGGCAGAAATCCAGATGCCGGGTCTTGTTATTGAGTATGGTGTGAAAACGCGTGGGTTGGGAAATTGGATATGCGGGATGGCGACACAACTGGATGCAGGCTGTGATGAGCGAGTATGAGTGTACATATAAAGATATGTTACAGTGTCGAATTTGAAGTAAAGGGCTGGGCGGATTTGAGACGTCGAGAATGTACTGATGCGGCGAGGAGTTACTTTGTGCCACGGAAATGCGGACTGTGGCTTGCCATATGAGGTGCAGTTGCAGGTAAGAACTCGAAGCCACCCTAACCCGTATTGGTGATGCTTACCCAACCCTCGTGTGGTTGCAGATTTGTCAGTCGGGGGCGTGTAAGCCCGCAGATAGTCCGGCGGTAAATTAGTTACTTTACCCAGAGTTACATGTGAATTGTGAAGGAGACTTGAGCACTGGGTAATAATGGCCGATATTACTGTAAATCTACCCGCTTTTATGTCTATAAAGTGATAATTGTACAACCACAAATGTAATTCACTGCCCCCCTGAATGCTATTTTTTTATAATTTTTTTTTTACTGTATACTCCGTTCTCGATATTCAACATCATCAAAATCCGATCTTCCCTATGAGAATATCAATTATGCTGTAAATACATCTGACAAGTTCAAATTACATAATACACCCACATCGCCACCCAGGCAAACTCTCAAAGCTCGGAAAACGCGCTGATAAAATGCCCCACGCGAAACCTTGATCTACCCCTTCGCCCGTCGCCTATCCATCCATCCATCCCTCCCTACCACTGTCCCAGCCCCTAGTCCGTCGATCATCTACTCAACAATGGAACTTATAACACCTTTCCTCGTGGAAGCCGAGAGGAAGCTCCTTTCTATCAGGCTCCTTCACATCTTTAATCAACTTGGAAACAAGAATTTCTTCCAAGGAATTGACGGGGGCTGAGTGGCTGCACATCATTGATATTAACCCTTAAAGGCTATGGCCCCTTTCATCTTGTGGGTGGCGATGGCGATCGGGGTTGCTGAGGATATCTTGCGTTGGGGGAGTTGATGTTTGGCGCTAAGAGGGTGGACGGACGGGGTAGTAGGCTGGAAAGCGGATATTGATGGGGCCGGATTACATGGTGAGAAAGCAATGCCTCCCGGACTGATAGCAGTGCATTCGGCCGGACTTGGAGAATTAAATATTTATTTGACAATAGCTGTCTTAGCGAATGTAGTTCTTGGCCATGTGTTGTTAATTTCAGCCATAGTCACGTCCATATAGGCCAGGTATACTATTAGCTGCTAGTCAATGCGCGTAAACCAAGACGCACGTAATCTGTAGATAGCGTCGTTCAAAAGACCAATAACCTATAAATCATGCATTTATCTTCCGAAAAATCCCACACTGTACAAACACGTACATATCGTTTCTATAAGCCGCTTCCCATCTCCATATCAAAACTGCAGAAAACGGCTAAATGCAAGATCCAATTCGAGGTACGACCAAGCTCAGGGCACGGCCGCGCAGTCCGTCGGCTTCGGTGGGACTTCCCAATCTATTATGGATTTAATTACACCAAGCAGGGAACTCCCCATGTCGCAGATATTGCTTGTGCGAATCAAATAAGAAAGTCAGAGAAGTCAAAGAAGTCAAAGAAGCCACAAGTCGGATGCAGCTCCAGTGGCTAACCTGGCCTGCAAGGTTCCAGCAAATAAATCCTTCTCGAGTTCTTCACATGCAAAATCAGCTTGGGTCGCTCGTGTTGACGCGGGAGGGCTCCTTCCTTCACTCAAGCGCCATCGAATCAATTTAATTTCTCAAAGAAGCTTCTTTGCATCGTGATCATCGCAATTGTAGCCAACCAGTGAATCACGATCCCACCTTTGATACCTGCATATAACGTCCATTCCTGCCACCCGTTGGGGAGCTCACATAGACTCATCGTGGCTTACGTCAGAGACAAGGTATCCATCTAGTCGAGACAATCCATACACAGCTGTCGTGACACAATTTTATCTCTTGTCGTCGGCCAACGCAAGGTCCCACGCAAGCACTTATCTTACGTTGCACGCCCTTGGGGACCCGGCCTGGCCATATCCCCATATGATGACCCAGGCCAGTAGTTCGAACAGCCAAACACATGCCACGAAATTATGATTGATGAATAATCAGGGTATGCAATTCAGATGCCTGAGGATATAGAGTGTCTTCAACGTGGAGAGGGATATCTAACCGGAGACAGTGCCCACTCTGGCGGTGAGAACAAGAAGTCTAAACTCATGGCTCGGGAGGGTGTGTAAGTGTGTGTCAGAAGAAGGTAAGGTGAAGGGATACTCTGCCATCAAGGGAACATGCCTGTGGCTATCAACTGGAACTTCAGGGGTGGCTCATGGTGAGACGGGGACCGGCCAAGATGTACCAGTAACGGCGATTCATTCCGGAGGATTTGAGGGATGGAAGTACGTAGAGCTGGTGTAAGTGAGCGCAAGTCGTAAGGATATCAAAAAAAAAAAAAAAAAACTACAGGCCAACCTCTCGCCATACAGAAGTGCGTTGGCGCGCACAATCAAAGAAAATTACCACCATAATAAAAAAAAAAATATTGTTACCATCTCACCGTAAATGAAACCCCCAACCAACCACCACCGTAACCAATATATCAATGATAGATAGTCAGCCCGCCCATCACACAGGAAAGAAGTTCCCATCACATGGAAAATCCACGCCCATATACCTACCAGCCCATAATTATCATATTTTCCACCCCCCAGCCTCTCTGTTGCCACACGCCAACCAAACTTTCCAAACGCATTCATGATCTCGCTCTTCTCGCGTGTTTGATGGTTGGCCTGGCGGTTCATTGTTGGGAAGTTTTTCAAAGCTGGAAAAAACGACAAGTAAGCCCTTCAAGTTCCCCCATTGCACGATTCTTGACATGCCCCCCTTAAGAAACAGGCGTGAAATAGGATTCCGGAGCTTCCCTTGTGATATTATGGCAAACTTTGACATTATGTTACAGATGTAATGTCAATGTGTGAAATACGGTCTCCTTAGCTCGCAAGAGCCCAGGCATCAGGATGATATCACAAATGTACGTACTTTAAAATATACTGATCAGTTCACGGCGCTTGCAACACTATAGATTATAGGAGACAGGGTGCGAATTAGAAATGTAAATCAAAAAGCGGAATTAAACAATGCACCTTGGTGTGGCTGATTCGGAGGGACGGCGGGCCTCAGTCAGTCCAAGGGCTTGGCTTTTGGTGCTAGCCTGGCTTTTCCCTCCCTGTTTCGTATCTCCATGTTTCTTCGTAGGTGCGCCGCCAGAAGTAACCTGCAAGAGCACAGTACCATAGTGACTGTTTAGCAGCAGAAGAAAAAGAAGATAAACTGAGATACTAAACCCTAGCTATAACCAGAACATATCAGTGGACTTCGATGAATAGCCATGGCCTAGTGTTCATTTCGCTTATATTAGAACAAGACCAAGTTGAAATTGTGGCGAACCACACCCTGTCCATAGAAGCCGACACCATGTCTTGCTATTATTCAACATTTTAAGACTGTATATTCGTATTGCTTTGAGGGAAGAGCCCGGGTTTTCGACCAAGATACATGAAAATTGAGAATTGTAACTTGCCAGTTGATCAAGAATAGAGATTTATGACATTGAGGAACTTCCAAACAGAAATGGTAGGCACTGTAATTGCATTTAACTGACATTTACGATTTGTACTCGGGATAAATCACAACAGAAGGTTTCACGCTTGCCATCGTGAATTTCTACTAAAAGAGGCCCACTCGCTGGCCTGGAGGCAATATCCATCGGCCGACACAGTGTGGGCTACCTAACGGGCCTTCTATGACGGTTATTAGTGGCCTATTCCATCCTGCTGCCCGTCATATTGGGTCTTCATCCATTCACAGATCCGGCCGAGCCATTCAAAGTTACCATTATAATGTTCTCGTTCGTACACAAACACGACCTAGACTAGGCTTTCAATGTTACGTTGAAGACGGCTCGAAACACGAGACGGCTTGAAACATTTATCCCAGCGCACATTTCAACAAAGCAGAGTAACAAGAATACATATATCAAAGACGAAGAAGAAATTGTTATTCCTTCTTGGTGGCGTGCTCGGGAACAAGCCCAAACAATTGTGCGTGCGTCTTCTCATTGTCCCATATGTCTTTGCCACTGGGAATATTAGGGTCCCAGCTTGCTACTTATCTTCCGTGGCTATTCTTGAGCTTCTGTTCCGCCTGTATATGTGTGATTGACAATAGGCAACTAAAGTGGGAGGATCCATTGGGAATAAATATCTGGCACCAGGCTCCTGCGCATCCACTTGGGGGCTCCACCTTGATACAGGGAGAGAACACACAATTTGGTGATTGTTTCCCGCTGCTTTTAGTATGGTGCAGAGACATGATTGGGAGCGTTTGCGGCGGAGGGTGGGAAGAGGATGAGAAGCCATCGGGAGGGCGGGCTGGACGTGGGTCCGGATAGGTCAGGCTCGGGGATAGAGAGGGCAGAGTCGAAACACATGGATGACCATAGAGAGTTTAGAAGATGTGGAAAGTGTCATATTGTAGGCATACAGGCAATAGCGTGAATAAGCCATCATTTCATCTTTATTATCGTCATATTCACCAAGAGAACGGCTCACCTTGGCCATGACAGTGATCTAGTCGTGTCATTGTGTATTCAGTAAAATTAACAGGTATTCTCGGAGGAGATGTGCTTGATCCATACTGTGTGAGGAGGAATGAGCTTGGCCGGCGAGATTAAAAAGAATGTGTGTGCGTGTGTGCGTGTGCGTCACAAAATGAAGACACACACGCACAATGAGATACGAACAATAAAACAAATCATTTTAACTCAAGACACTATAATCACACACAGGCGTGTGCATAGACAATACATTGCACCCCCCAACCCATCCCCCATCCCCAGTCAAACTTCCTCTTCCTCCCACAAATTCATTTCACAGATAGAAAAAACTCTTCTTCTGCTGCCCAGCGTGCATCTTATAACCAGCCTGTTCTCCCCGTTATCACTTCTTTCTCTCCTACGCCTGTCCTGTTTTTGGCTCTCCTCCTCCTGCACACCCAAAGTAATACCTTTCCCACACTTCCTCGATACTAAACAACGGCACCTCAAGTTCGGACTCTTGCTACCCAACGCTACTACTACCATCAACTGCCCCAAATTAACATATTACTTGCACTCGATCGATCTTGTTGTCTATCGACTCTCACGCCGTCATCGTCCTTGACAGCCCGCCTCCGGTCCGCATTAACATCCTACCGACTGGATTTTTCTTCTATATTCCATTCTTTGGTTACATCCTGCTACTGGCTGTTTGCTTCTATGCAGCTATTCTTCTAGTCTCTCTTTCTTTCCAGTTCATATGATCTTTGTCCCATCTTCATCGTCTGCATTTTATTCTATAGCGAGGTAAAAACCAACCTGCCGCATAGATAATCCACTTGTCATCACAAAAAAAGACTCCAACCAGTGACTCCTCCACTCCGCCATCTCAACTGCGTCCAGCCACGTCGTCTATAGAGACGTGTGCCTCACCCCCTCCTCATCACTACCACCTCTCCAACAACCACCACATCCAAAAAAAGAAAATGGCCGGCCTTGGTCACGCCCCGCCCCACACGGGCATGCACTACACTAACGATATTCCCTTTGATCGCTACTACTCGCCTCCCGGAACCGCCGCCTCGTCTCCTCGCGCCACTCCCTACAACCAGAGCTACTACCAGCACCCACCGCCACCCCGTGCCGCCTCCACCCAGTCCCCTCAAAGGCCCGCCACTCGCGCAGCCTTCCGTACTCCTTCGGCCAACGCCACCCCCGTCTACCCAGGCTCCGGCTACACCAGTCCTCGGCCGCCAACCGCATCCCCAAGATACGATAGCGAGGGCCGCTATGCCACGGCTAATGTGAGTGATGGTCTCTATTACCGCAACTACCCTCCCTACAACCCGTCGTCGCCGCAGCTGCCGTCCTCGCATCGCCGCCAACCCTTGATCCCGACGCGCAACAGCACGCCAAGTGGGGAGTCGGATGAAGAGTACTTCAACCGCGACGGAACCATTGACTATGTTCCGTCGTCGGGCCGCCAGCGCCGGAGCGAATACTACCCGAACACGGCATTCAGGAACCTGGGCAACTCGGCTGTGTACGGCGGAGGCCACCCTGAGACCTATGGGCCGCGGCGGCGCAACTCTTTTGGGGAATCCACTGCCCGCGAACATGCGACTGATAGAGCATTCTCACAGGCCGGGCCGTACAGCCCCATGCGCGCTGAGTTCTTTGATAAGCCTTCCCCTAGACGTCAAAACGATGTGTCTTCCCGCCCCACGTCTCGCCGGCCGTCCATGACGACCCCGCAGCGTCCCGCCACCACGGCGCCCCGGACCCACAAGAAGGCTGCTGCTTCCACTTCGTCGCCGGCTTCGCGCAATCACTCGCGAGCCGCCACTGAGCGGGATGCCAGAGAGCAGGGAGTGCCCGAAGGTTACTCGCTCAAGAACTGGGATCCGAGCCAGACGCCCATTCTGCTTTTGGGGTCCGTCTTTGATGCCAACTCGCTTGGAAAGTGGATCTATGACTGGACTGTCCATAGCCACACTGCTTCGTCGACCGAGGCTGAGATGGCTGGCCGTCTTTGGTTGAGCTTGATTCAGCTTTACGGCAAGATCCGCGATGGTACCTATGCCGTTGAGTCGATTCGTTCTAAATCCAAGCAGGGGGACGTTGACTTCTTGCTTCAGGAGGGTGACCGTCTCCAGGATCGTCTTCGCAAGATCCTGAAGGCTTGCGAGCGGCCCATGCTTCGGGCCGCGGAGGGCAAGGGTCTGGGTCAGAACTCTGGTAAGGAGTTTGTCAATACTCTTCTCGGAACTGACCGGGACATCACTGAGAAGTTTATTGAATCAGTTGAGCGCTTTGTCGTGCGGTGGGAGAAGAACGCTGAGCCTATCATCAACAACCCTAATGCCTAGATATGTTCGCTTGTCTGTTGGCTTGCGCTATATCTGGTTTCTTCTGGCCACTGCGTCTTTCTTCTCTCTCCTTGTTTTCTTCTTTCTCATGATAAGGCTTATGTGTCTTGTCCTTTGTTTTCCATGTCTTTGTTCAAAGATTCTTAATTTGTAGGGCAACCTACTGGCCGTGCCCCTCTCTCTTCTCACTTGATTTCACTCCCATCACTCAAAAGCATTCGATTTTACCTTCCCTTTGAAAAGTTGTGGAGAAGTTGTTGGTTTCCGCGATGTTCGCTTCTGTTTCTTTCCTTTCAAGATACCCCAAGGCATGGTCTGTCCGCTCGCTTTATCTTGCCGAGAAGACAAGACGGTGTCCATGATCCTTTCTTTTGCTTCCTTATTATCTTTTCTTTTCTCGTTCAAGTTTTCTTGAATTTCACTTGGGTATTTATGATTGTCCTCTCGAGACAGGCTGGTGGCGATGCTGAGTGACCAAGTCCACTCCGACTCACTTTGCTGATGGGTCTAGACTTGTTTTTTGTTTTTCTTTTTACTTCTGTTCTCCTGTGCGGATTTCGAAGCCATGGTATTCATTCTCATGATATACTGTGGATAGACACCCAATGTCACCGTCTGTAGATGCTGATACTGATGGGACTGTTTTCTTCGAACCCGATACTCTTCTCCCGTACTCCTTTTATTCCTGGGCTTGCTATTGATTTTCTGTGTTTGTTTTATTTTGGGTTCGAAAAAGTTGTTTTCGTCATTAAGTTTCTAGATTGCTTTGATTTATTGTTATTTGATATTGGCTTCGTCTTTTGCTTCAACTAGATTGTTCACTGCCTTGTTTTCTCAATGCTTTTTCTTTTTGTGTTTTATATTGCCATGGGCAAGTTCTCGATGGTGTCCAAAATGAGGATGGCGGTCTTGGGTCTGTTTGGATTTTTGGTAGTTATCCTTTTGGCATTAACTGAGTTGGCTCTGGGCTTCTAGTTTAGATTGCTTGGTTTTGTTAATTAAAATGGTGTCTTTTTTAAAACTTAATTCTCTTAAGGTGTGAAATATGATTGTATGCACTGCGTGTAAATATGATGTCACTATGTCCTGCATACCCCAGTTATTGATCCACAAATAATACATCATTGCGCAGGCAGTGCTTGTCTAAGACACCTTACTTACATTTTAATCTGCTATCAGTAGCCATTTTGTGACTAACTTGCCTGCTCACAAATGTGCTAACATCAACAGTGGCAAACGAAACCATTCGTTTGATATACAACCTTGTCATCTCGGTTATATCACGCCTTACATTAACCAACAACCCCATTAGAGCATTGTGGTATCGTATTTCCCCAATGGACAGCATTTATAGGCGCTGCTCAACCTTTTACTGCAAACTTATATGGTGGCCGTCAGGATGTGGCACCCTAGAAAGTTCGGATATTCGAGACGAAGATAGCTGTTATGCTGTAGACAAACACAGGACAAACAGGCTTTGTTCGACATCCATGGATCCTCAGGGTCCCGGGCGTAGATGTGAAATAGTGACCCTGGTGAGGTTACAGTGAGTCGCGTATGATAGCTTCTTTGGGATAGTAGATGGCAGATGACAGAGAATGCCTGAGCATGACTTATAGGATATTAATGATTGCAAGAAGATGTATGGTGTATCAATACATGCTCGTGAGAGTCTATACACCATAAACCATTCTCCCCGAATTTAGGATAATATTATTAGGTGCCCATCTGTGATATATGCCATGAGTTTTATCACATATTTGACCTTGGCCATGATTATGTGAGGATCATAAATCGATCCCGCAAATTAGTTATGTCTCCTATTCAGAGCTACACATTATGCTACCAGAATTACATCTGGTCGGGGTTTCACGCAGGTATGTAATCGTCTTTTTCATGCATGTTGCCACTCTGGGACACTTGTCCCGTTCCTCGATTTCACTTGTCTCGGCCTAGTGTTTTATGGCCAATCTACAACCAGGGACTCTGAGATGCGCCCAACGGACAGGGTGACCAGTTCTTCTACCATGTTTGCTTTACTTGGGGACATGTCATTTTGGTGCATCTCAAGGAGAAACCGAGTGTGTATTGTATCCTGCTGATTGGGTAGGACCTAGATTTACGTTTAAATGATACTTTGAAACTATGCTTGTCTCCACTACCCCAAAATGTGGATTTATTTTCTTTCAAATATGGTTGAGATGAAGATGGTGCCGATAGTTGTGGTGATGATGACATTATTGATCAATAAATACATTGCTGTGCTCTCTAAAGTAGATATATATACAATTAATGAGCACTTGGTAAGTCTGTGCCTATATTCTGGAACTGATGGAACAAGTAAGATTGTATATATCTCTATAGTTAGTATCAATATTGGTGTGGACTAAGCTGCTGGAGAGGCAGTATTGGCGGGGAATCGATATGGAGTGGAGTAACTTGTGTAACAGTGGATCCGTGAAATATCGGGAGATAAGTCAATAACAGATGACTAGATTGGGGAAATTATCAAGTCAACTTAGGATATACACTGTGACCAATAACCTGTGACTATCTAGGCAATAAAATTCACCCTCCATAAATCATGTTCTTACCCCCAAGTACCCACAGGATGTCTCTGTCCATACATTATTGCCCTCCGTGTCACCCTACACAGCATAAAGCACCCGCCTGCTGCCCTTGGGTTAGGGAAACATGCCATCCGCCAATATATATAAGCCAATATTCTGTCAAGGCTGCTCACCATAACTACCATTAAACGAGAATTTTGACCCTTTGTGGGGATATGTCGCCCTTTTATATACTGAAAGACCGCATGTTGGTGTAATAGGATGAGGAATTACGGGGCGGATGGTCGTTAAAGAGGGTATAGAAGGGGGGGTTTGGTATATAATTGGAGGACGCATTTGAGGCCTTGGTGGATTGGAAGATGATGTGGAGGTTGTGGGGGTGGTTGGAGACCTAGAGGCAAGTGAGTGGAGATTCTGTGGCTGATTATGCAGGAGATTATAGACTTGGTCGTGTAGGTGAAGGACAATGCGACATCACGAAGAGCTTCAGACGAAATGAAAAGCCGCGGCCAGGATGCTTTGAGAGTTAGTTGAAATAGTCTAGGTATAATGCTGGCTATGGCGACGCGCAACATTCTCCGCTACTATCTGATTATACACCAAGTTGCTAACCTGTAAATACTGCTTAATATTCTGTTATTGGGTCTCCAAACCAATCCATTCATATACCAAGTCTAGCCTCTTTCCGTATATGCATGTCGTCACCCGTGAACCTGTTTGTTAGCCGCCAGATGTAGGTACGGTAGACCACTGCGGGTTTTGGCCATCTTTGGATACGACATGAGACGGGATACACGAATGTGAAGCAAGTGGGTACAGAGGTTGGACGAATAGTGCATCAATAGACACTGGGCCATTACTTGAAAGAAGACCAATATACTCAGAGATAACTATGTATGCTTAAAAAAGAAATAGGCTTATTTGAAATGACTGGAAGTAGTTACACCGGCGGCTTTCCCGGCTTGGTAGGTGTCACTCAGTCCATTGTATATACCCTTTACCCGCTCGATCTCGCCCTTGAAAAATGCCCTCTCCTCTTCTGTGTCCAGCATCCCAACCAAATCCATCAACGACTCCGCCTTGAAAAACTTATTCTCCTTGTTATATAACGGCCTCTTCTCAAACTCCTCATCCGTCTCCCCCGTCGCCCGCACCCTGAACACTTCCCTCAAAATATCAATATCATACGGAATTCCAAACAAATCCCTAGAATCCTCATATGTGAACAGGAAGAAAAACCTCTTGAATCCCGACCACGTAATACCACTCAAGCACAATGAACACGGCTCATGCGTCGCCAGGAAATAACAATCAGCCGGGTCTGGCCGGGTGTCCGCATCGGGATAATCAAGAGTGAAAAATTGGTGCAGACAATGGATTTCGCCGTGGAACAAAGGGGAGACCCGCTCGTTATTCGTGGCGGTTGTCAGTGGGGTGAGAGTGGGGGAGAGAATGGACGCGCCGAATACTTTGCTGCCGGAGGCGACACCGGTACGGGTAAGCGGGATGATGGAGGCTTCGATTGTAGTGAGGAGGGCGTTCAAGAGGGCTTTGGGGGCTGGAGGGGCTGTTGTGGTCATGATGAATGCTGGGATTGGTGATGGAATGTGTTGTATGATGATTTTTCTTTTGTGTTAGACACGACGATGGACTTGGCCGTTCTATATATTGACTTTTGCCCCTTCCATCAAGTCAATTTGTCACTCTTCTTCATCGCAGCTGTCCGCAAGTGACGCATTCAGCCTATAGGGCTCACCCTTCTGTAACTTGACTGATTAAGCTTACATTAGTGGCTTAAACCCTGTCCTTCCAGCCCCGCTAGCCGGCGACCTCCGCTTCCAGCTTTCACCGGGCGATCGGGTATCGTGAACTAGACATGGGAGGAAGACAGCAAGCTCATCTGGCTATCAAGATAAAAATCGATATGTAATTGGTCTGACTAAAGTAGTGGAGCTTAAACACTGTAGTATCAGTCGGTGTGTATAGACTTGATACACACTTATATTTTTTTTTTCAGACTGGGGGGCCTGTGAATTGGTGGGAGGGTTGTTTGAGTGGTTGCATGAAATGATGAATAGCATCCGTCTTATAAGCCCTGTGATGGATTGAATATACGCCATCATTAAGTATGCTTCTGGAAGATTTGATCACACATAAATGTCCATGGCATCGCCGAAGAACATCACAGACCCTTATTAAGGGTTTCGTGAGAACTACGCATGCCTGCAACTGCCTTTTTAGGAAAATGTCCACTATCCGGGATGACTAAGCCATATCTAAATCAGAATTTTCGGCATCCTCCATGATATCATCACTACATGTGGCTACTAGTCACAACATACAGTATCTAATAACGAACTGTATCACTCTCACACCGAGAGAGTAACCTATCACATTGCCAGTTAACCACTAAACCACATCCCCCCCATCCACACAAGATGCACTACATCCGTCTCCTCCGCCCCCCCACCGTCATCATCCGCGACAAAGGTGTCACCGTCCTCCGCCTCTGCTTCACCCTCGCCACTGACCTCGGCGATTCCTACTTGGCCCCCCCTCAGCCCATCCCTCTGACCCTTACCTACTGGGTCAACAACCAACTGCAAAGGCCCACGCTCCCTCTCTGCAAATGGACCCCCGGAATGCGCGTTTGCAAGCTTGATGTTCCACTCAAGGTGCTCCCTCGTGGCTCATACGTCACTCGGATCTTCATTTCCCCGGCAGACCCTGCGCTGAGCTTGATGCAGATGGGCCAGTTGTTGACGGGACTGCCGTTGATCGTGCCGGCTGTTGCGACGCTGGGGTTGCCAGGTCAGGAGCCGGAGATGTTTACTAATAGACAGGTTTTGCTGGGAAATATCCAAGAGAAGAGGGTGTTTTTGTCTCTTTCTGAAGAGGTGCAAGATTCTATTGCGCGGAGAGTATGGGATGGTGGGATGGTAACGGCGGCGTTACTATATGAATTGGCGGCGAGTGAGAAGGTGCCCAAGGGTGGAGAGGGACTCACAACGGTGAGGGAGATGATGGGGAGGGATGAATTGAGGGTTTTGGAGCTGGGATGTGGAGTTGGGACATTGGGAGCGGCGTTTGCTAGCGGAGTGGCGAGCAAGTATAAGGGGCAGAAGGACGGGAAGAGTGGTCACCGGATTGTGATGACGGATCTCCCCGATGCCGAAGAGGTTGCCCGTCGGAACATCGGACTGTATAACACTGGTATGGACACGCTTGTTGCGCCCGTTCTTGAGTACGAGAGCCTCGATTGGTTTGATTGTAAAGAAGGCGTCATGGGTCCATTGGTTGCCCAAGAAGACCGTTGGGACTTGATTATCATTAGTGATTGTACATACAACACTGACGTGATTCCGGCGCTAGTTGGTAGCTTAGATACCTTGCATGCGCGGGGCGTGGAATCGGACAGCAAGGGACCGGCAGTCCTTTTATCCACCAAACCCCGTCACGATTCGGAAAGTGTCTTCTGGGACCAAATGAAGAACGCTGGTTGGGAAATCCACGAGCAAGCCGAGTTCCCGATCGCGAATATTGGGGCACCTGATGAGAAGGTGGAGGTGTATTTGTTCACCAAGGCGGGCAAGGCCTGAGGGATTGAGAACTCAGGTGGTGGAGATTCAGTGGACTTGTTTCTTCTGTCTAAATGATGAAGGCAATTGAATGCAGGCGAGGATATGGGGTGATGTTGGGTTACGGGAGCTGATAGAGTAACCTGGGCTTTCGCTTACGGAGTTATATGCGGGTCGGCTCGCAGGCGCGTGTTCGGTAGTAAGTGGGCAAGATAGTCATTGGATGACTGATGGGTAAACAAAACAGTGCTATTCAAGTCGCATTCCCGCTCTTGTCTGTCTATATTTATGCCCTTATTTACGGAGTATCCCATTAAATGTTCATTTGATCTCGGATAGCTTGATTTTTAGTTATTTCTCAGTTAACTTGGTCTACTCCAGCAGGCATCGGCGCTTAACCCACGCATTTAAATCCTTGCGGCTATCCCGCTTCAACCATATAACCCCAGCACGTTTCTTCGCTCCACAATTAACCAACATCTACTCTCTCTCCATTTGTTGAAAAAGTTGGCCACTCTATTCATAGCCACCGCGCCCAGCCGGCCTATTGAAATGCAGCTCTGCTGTATGTGGGGTCGCGTCGGCTACGTGAAACAGACGCATGCATAGGCGAGGACAACTGGTTATATATTTGGTGGTTTGGGCCGGCTTCTTGGGCTGGGGGGTTCGAGGACGTAGGTTGGGTAGGTCGGGGAATGTTGATCTGGCCGAGAAGGGCGAGGAGAAGTGGTGCTTGGTGATGCTATAACTAGGCCAGTCGGTGCTATCTAATATTTCCTAACATCCAGATTTCATATTTCATGTCATTGTCTCCTTGTTTGTGAAGCTGGTTCTTCCCTATATTAAACTCTTTTCTTTCAATATATACAGTCCTATCTAATTCCACTGATCACTTCTAGAATACGCAACTATGGATTACGATTCTCGCTCTTGTTCCCGAGGCAGTGAATACACTCCTCATCTCACCACTGGCGCCTACTTCTCTCAGCGCCCCCGGACACCAACTTCTCACAATGACGCCCCACCCACACCCGAACATAGCCCTCGGTCTGAAGCCCTCTCCCCCCGCAAGGAATACCTTATACCCCCACGGACTCCCAGCCCACCTAGAGCAGAAACAAATCCTAGATATTCTTGGGTGCCACCGGAAGAGAGACCCAGAGGAGTCGACTTGATTGAGTGTGTGGAGAATTTACAGGCGTTGATGAAGACATTTAGCAATGCTAAAGTCTGCGAAGGAATCCTGGAGATGGCAAGGAGGGACCTAGAGGGTGGTAATGGCATGAATAATCAGAGTCTCGAGGGACAAGACGACCTTATTACGCAACTCAAGTCAAGAAACTCTTCTCTTTTGACTCATTGTGCTGCTATTGAGCACATGCTTTCTCTCAAGAATACTGAAATTGTCCACCAATCTCACAAGATTTCTGAGCAGGCCAGGACTATTGAAATCCTTGAAGCTGAGGTTGCCAAAAGCCGTCTGCAACATGAAAAGGAGGTTCACGATCATGGTTTGCGGGCAACCGAGTTCCTCTCTGATACTGAGGAGCGCAAAATTAACAGTATTGCTAAGAGAGAAAAAGTCCGTATGCTAGTGGCGGCCGTAGGCCCGGAATTAGCGGGCGATGTACAGAAGGTCGGCGCGGATGTGTTGGTGGAAATGAACTTGGAAGTTGAGAACAACCTGTAAGTTATAAGATAATTCCCAGGTATTCAGAGGCCGCATACTTACCATTAACCCCCTCGTAGCTTCGAATCTCATTACAAGCTTTGGAAACAAGCGTGCTCATTAGTTTGGAAATACGTGACAGTCCCGAGGGCAACTCGATATGTACCAAAGGATCCACAGGGCCTCCCTCTAAGTGCTGTAGACTCCCCGGCTGTTCAGCAAATCTATTGCGCCTTTGCTCTTTCCACTATCTCACAAGCCATCGTCTCGGCGTTCAACAATGACACTTGGATTTCCGAATTGACATCTATGGCCTTCCAGACCACTTCTACAGCATCTAGCCGTCAACCCGTTATGGATCCAAGTGATGCCCTCGTTGACTCTCAGGGGAGGGATCACCGCGACGTGTTTATCGAGAGTGCCAGCAACTTTATCATCCCAAGACTTACTATGACAATACTTCCCGAGGAGCTTCCTGACTTCAAAGAAGCGCTTGGCCAGTTCCTTGTGAAGACATATGCCCACCTTTCTCGCTTAATGTGCACCACGGATACTATTAGCTTGACGTTTCCTTCTCTTATGTCTCCGCCCCCCGCTTGTACCGCCTTCGACTCCAAATTGCTAACCGCAGACCCCACGGTCCGTACCCCTCTTGACTCTGATGGCGACTATATGGCGTGTCTATTCCCCCGAATCTTCAATAAATCATCTAACAAGCCCATACATCCCGGCTACGGACTATTCTGCCGGCAACTATCCGTCATGAAAGCCACCAAAGATCAGCCACCCCCCATATTCCGCATCGAGAGCCCAGGAGGGCGGAACCGCTCCAATAGTAACGAGTCAAGATCCTCAAGGGCCCAAGGGCACCCGCGGAAACAGTCGCGGATGAATGTGAGGGATTCATCGAGATTGGGTGGGAGGGAGCGGAGTGTAAATAGAGCAGAATCAAGGGCACCGACGAGGGTGCCGACAGTGGTGATTAATGGAGAGAGAGAGAGACCGAGGATGCCGAGGGTTAGGGGGGAGGCTGGAGACTACAGAGCAGGGATGGGGTCTGGGTCTGGGTCGAGGTCTGGGTCACGGAGGCCAAGTATGACGAGGGAGGGAAGTGAGTACATTGGAGGGGCGGCACCGTTGAGTGGATACTTTGGGGGGACAGCACCGCCGAGTTGGGGGACAGGTGTACCAATGATGGGGATGCCGATGGGGTATGGAGCTGGGAATAACAGGAGACCTGGGTAATGAATGAAATTACTAGGACATTCCAAGTTAGATCGAGGAAGTAACTTGAGTTCATGTGGTGGTGAAAGGACAATATGTTTGGTGGAGGATTGAATATTGTCACGTCATATGATGTTGTGCGTATCAATTAGAATATCACAGGACCGACCTTTGATATTTCCAACCTTTAATAAACATTCTATATAACACAAATGATTACACTTGTCCTCGCTTTATTTCTTGAAGCAAACACACTATCCAAATCTTGTCCCACCAAACCCTACCATTCACCTATAATATTTCTCTCTTGCTGATTTCGGCCGCCATCAAACCCCGATTCCTACCCCGGACTCTTCGAACACCCCGAACATCCACTACCTTGATATCACCCCTTCCCCACACAATCCAGACCATAGGTCTTCCCCATTTCCGGGTTTAACCGTCTGTGAGAACCTCGAGGTTGGTCCCGAAGGCTCTGCGCTCCCCTGACTGACAGGTTCCTTGGTAGATGTGCCATGTGGTGGATGGAGGGATAGGCTTGAGGTTATTTAAACGTACAGCTTGTAAGTGGTATATCAAAACGTCATGTTGGTAAGGGTTGGGGGTGTTTGCAAGTATTTAGAATATTATTTGGGTTGTGATGTATGAGGAGAGCTGTTTGGCGTTGTGTAACAGATGAAAGTTCTACGACAGTATTGGAGGATTTTTTTTTTTAATTAATTGTGGTTGATTATTTGACCGCCCGCAATTTGAGGATTGTCTTACACTGGAATGCAGTGTGTGCATCGGACTTGGAAATCTACGCTGTACAACCTCACGGTTGAACTCTCTTTTTACACTGTTCAAGTATCAGACTTATTTCTTACTTTCAAATTAACACGGCCATACGAGTTGCATTGTTAAAGACCCGGGGACTTTATCTTCCAGCTTGCCGTTTATGTCCCTAGTTCTTGTCCTTTCCTCCACTTATGACCGAAGTAAAAGCGGAGCGGCCGGATTTAAGGACGGAATTTACTTATCCCAATCGACATCGCCAAGACTTTTCGCCCCGTCCCATGGTGCTACCTCGAAAGCCCAATACATAAGCTCCCAGGTCCAAACCCCCGACGCGGGAAGAGGTTACTCCCTTGGGAGAAAAGAAAAGTGTCTCATTCTCATGGCAGCTTGTGGGTGTCACCATGATACCCAGTTGCGAGGCCCACCAGGAGCCAGAGCTTCCGGAGTAAAACAGGCCGATGAGCATTGGAAAGTTTTATGGATAAAAATGAGAATTTGCGAGTAAGACCACTAATGATGGGGATATGACGGTTGTAATATTTGTTAGGTTATAGCATGTAAGCTGTACTTTTCCAATGGCAATAAAATGCGAGATGGCTGTTGGTGGCGACGGCTTATCTCCCTTGGAGTCGGCAGAATGGTCGGGCCGGAAGGGTTTTCCCATATAAGTGCACAGCTGTTGATACTTCATTATATGAATAAACTCATAGAGCTAAGTTTGACGTTTGGCTTTAACATTGTTGTTCACACTATAATATGATCTGTACATGTTTTTTATGGCAGGACACTGTAGTTTTGTTAGTATTATTTTCGACTGCGTATTTAGCAGAAATATGAAGAAGCTATATAATTGTAAGTAATGAGTAATATACAACACATTTTTGAACACGGCTCTTTCTTTCTCGTCGTTCGTTCTGTTTTCTCCCATACAAACAATGCGATTTTTGAGGTGCTATTATGCGGGATATCTTCATTGATAGCTGTAGGACTACACTGGGCCGCGATGAGGCAAAAAGAGCGTTTGGTAGCCGACAGTTGGAAGGAGGCAACTTGGTAATTAGCAGCTTAGTGAGATGAGATGATGTCATCTGTAAAGTTCAGCCGTTCTTCAACCGTGTTATATGCTACTGGATTTTACATAATCACCAATTATCCGCCAATTCACTATCAAGATTCCATGTCTTCACAAAGCTGTTTTCGTTAATATTTGATTATTCATCTTTTCTCCCGTTCCGCATGCAACTAATATATCCCTAACAGCAACTAATATCTTTCGACGGCATTCTCTATCCCATCTTCTTCGGTACTTTACCTAGAAGACCTGTAGACAACTTCATACAATCTAGTTGAAGATGAATACATTAATAGCACTACCCTTCCCAGCACGCACTCGAGTTGATAGCTACTTTGATTGGCTTTTTAAGTCACAGATCATTGATGTTGGTTTGCCCAAATCTGCTCCTGAATAAGGTATCCACCATTAACTACGCTACCTTGCCTCAAATTGCCTATCACTTTATCCCAATCATGTCTTACATTTTCCAGGTACCTGACGAAAACTTGGAGAATCCTTAGCTGAACCGGGTGTCTTTATAGTCAACCATGATGTTACTCCATCCGCCCAGACGAAATAGCACAACTGGAAGAATGGGCTTGTTGTAGGGGAACTCAAATCAACTCCGGATGTGGATTCCAAGAAAACATTCACAAAGCTGGCTAGATATTGTTATTGTCTTTTTCAAGATCAAACCACTCGGTTGTTCACTCATAGCTTCATGTTGACAGGGTCCTTGATATGTGCCTAGTAGCAGGCCCATGGTGGCAGGCGCATATGGCAGATCTATTAAATACTACCAGAGTTTACACAAATTGCTATTGATTTTGAGTGATGCAGTGAACGCTTACAATGGTCTCTATGCTAAAGGAGGCATCCTGCACTGGGATATCCCTAGAAACAACATCATCATTATAGATCCCCATGATACGAATACGTAAGGATCACATGGAATGCTGATTGATCTGGATATAGCAGATTATTTGGTGGTCAGTGATACCAGAAACACTTTGGTACCATGGCTTCTATGGCAATGTGAGTGCTTGATAGGCAAGATCGAGAACAAAATAACCATCATCATGACCTAGATTCATTTTTTTTTAGGGTGTTATTTTATTTGGCTATATAAATGCCATTCCTGGGAGAAACTACAAGTCGAGTGTCATTCGCAATGCCCCTCTATTATGGAAGCCATTCAGAACTGGTATCTTTACAGTCAGACTAGGGGCCAGAATATTATGTACGAGAGAACGCTGAAAAAACGAGTATTACTTTTAGGAAATCATTGACTGTTCCCCAACAGGGTTTGAAGTTGCCAAGCCCTAGGCTTTGTTCTGAGAGACTTTCTATATTCCATGATTCAAGGTCCACAAGGCCGGACTCAAATATCAATGTATACTGATATGTTGACTTAGTTCATGGTCAAGGCATTTGACCAGGAACTCGGAACGTGGTGATGTTGGTGATTGAGATGCTATGGGAATTTGGATATTGTTTCTTTTCTGAGCTGGGTTGGTGTGGCTATAGTGCATGGGATTGGATTGATGCGTAGAAGCTACGTGGTGTTTGTTTTCAATTTTATGTCTGCAGAAATTACGTTAATTCGTTTGAGGGCTATGTGACATCGGCTTAGGAGGCTCACGGGCATTACAAAAGTTCATGTAGGCTATAAATATATAGTGTCCTGGAGCTAGTGATATGGATAAAAGAGAGCGGACAGTATTGTGATATTGTGATACTGGTTTCATTTATTTGATAGTGAAAAAAGTGAGAGATTGGTCTGCGCGGTAGTCTATTTGGTGATGTTCTTAACAAGCAAAGCTAGCCCAGGTACTATCGTTGGTCTAAGTGTTGTATGGTAGAGCCGTAACAGGAAATTATAGCCACCTCGCGTTCCGCTGGAGTGTGAAATCAAACACTAGATTCAAGTCTCACTATGATTCATTATGAGCTTCGTGGCCCAACATCGCTTATAGGTTGCATGGCCAAGGAGCTATCCCTTCACTCGAATCCATGTCTCTGGTTAGCTCGCTTCCGTCAACTTCACTATGCTGGAAGCTAGTTGGCGATTTGATCAATCAAGAAAATGTTTTCACAATTGATAGTATAAAGTTGCATTTACCTACTTCATGAAAAGTTTATAATATTGTTCTAACCCAAGCCAGCCTTTTTTCTCTATTTCTCTCTATCCACGTTCAGGCCTTGTTCCCCCCAAGTGTTTGCGTATTTTGACACAATAAACGAGGAGACAATAGTTAGCCTGTAGGATGTAATTGCCGGCATCAACTGCCGCCTTGTGTTGCCGATAGTCTTCTCTTGCGCAAGGACAGACTTGGGAGTATTTCCAACTTGGCCCTGTTTCTCAAGATCTATAGTTATATGGAACTTGATATTCTTCACTTGGGGTAAAACGCGATCATGGGTTTCGGGTAGGATCCTGCTGCTGACAAGGTGGAAGATGGTTGTCCGCATTTAAGGAGACTGTTATCGTATAAACAAGTGGGTTGGGCGAGAGTTTGAGCAGGGCATTGACCAGTGACTTTGTTGACTTTGAGCTGATTTTGGCAGATTATGGGGAAGGGCAACGTCATCATGGGGCCGAGTTGGCTCTTTGGTTTTCTCCTTACTCTGCGCAAGATTACCTTCTCATAAATAAAGCCACGCTATGTCTTAAAAGTCGCGGCTCTAGTTGTTAGTTTCCCACACCATGTAATTTACCCTCGGTCGTCACCCTTCCGCAAATTCCCAGCCTTCGTGTCATCTATCAACCCAATACACACACACATTACACTAACACATGTCCCTTTTCATCTTTTCTGCCCTGATTACAAAGCAGCATGTCCATTCTAACAGAAGCCCCCCCTGTTTCCGCGGACGAAAAAAATGATGGCGAGGATATATGCGGAGTGATATCGACCCGGCTGGTAGGCGCCCTGTCGAACGTGAGGGTTTTTGGTACCTGAGGTTCGTTGCTCGAGGCTGCGAGGGGTATTGTGTAGATCTTACAATTTATATGGCGTTGTATTGGGCTTAGTGATGGCTTGGAAGTGGGGCCGGTAAAAGCATGAGTTGGTGGTTTCTAGGGATATTGGGCTGGGTTTTCGATCGGCATGCTTGCTCTCGGACATGAGTGAAGCGGCACATGATGATGCTTGCCGTCATAATGAGTTACTAGAAGCGTCGACTGCGTGCAAGCATTCGCTATCCGTCTAGTGAATAGATAAAAGCCCCAGTAAATCTCTAGGCAAACTAGGCACTTGATGGCCCAACCACCAAGGAAATATACCTAACTCCATGGCTGACAGCGCATTTGCCTGAAAATCTGTCGTCGGTGTCACATAAAGTAATTCAACAACATCGTCCGTAGGGATCCGCCCAGGGATGCCACTCTCATCGGAATTAGAGGCGATAAGAACGGAATACAAGCAAAGCGGAGTGTGGATTGGAGGCAATATGGTTGCGATTGGTAATGTGCGTCAGATAACCCATTCCACATTCCCCCAGATCAGAGTTATTGCCATAAGCACCATCAAGGTTAATTCGATTCTTCTACCGCTAGTCGACCGAACAATCGGCCGACTGAAGAACCGTTACTGTGATTTAAGTCTTTGGGATATGACTTTGGGTGATTATCTGATGAGTCGACATAAGTCTTAGGCCGTCAACTCATCCTTTGGTCCACTATGCCAAGCACAAACTTTAAGATTATTCCGCCAAGTATCATTAGTAATTCACCGCTTAGCGGACTAGTATAGACGAAAGGCCGAAAGCCACTAATTCTTTTAATTCCTACTTATTGTTGTTAGCTAAGCCCAGCCAATGACAAGATCTCTAGCCCCAACCCAGCACACTTCGCTTTTCCGGATCAGGATAAGAGCATATATGCCCTACTCACAGTTGTAGAATATGGGCTGTACAACCGCACAAACAAAAGTCAAAGGACCAGAACACACGATGTATTGCGCTTCAGTGAATTTATCCACATCCTCATACAGCGCATTGCTCACTATGATGCGTCTTGAGCCATTATTGTAATATAAAGTTGGCCAATTTCCGCTCTCTTTAGACTGTACTGATATCCTCAGCTATGTCTCCTTCTGGAACAAGTTTCACAGAACACCCGTTAGGGATACTCTGCCGCTAACCTCGAGTTCCTGTTGTCCCCTGTTACGAATATCATGTTAGTATCACTCCTGAAGCCGGCATTTTCTGTATCTATGGTCCCTTACTGCCACCTACTGTCACTCTGTATACGGACTTAACCATCAACTTATATCCGCCTGTATACATCTTACATTTTATCTTGCCCTCATCAAGTCTCCTTCTCCGGTTGAAGGTCCTTGTCTTAGCACATCCTCTCCACCAAAAAAAAAAAAAAAAACAGACATTCATTAAAGAAAAACCTCCCGGAATAAAATCGAAAAATCCACAACCCGTCACAACACCCTGTTGCCTGTCACTTATTGCATCCTTCGCAGGCACGTTTGTCCGCGTTACAAGCTCGCACCACTAATTATAATTTTTCAGCTCACGTCCCCCAGTGTCTTCCCCACCGCCCACCAACCGAACAAACATACCCACCAGGGCATCTGTTGCCCACCCCGTCCAAGCAACAAGTGCTCCGTTCGCCTGCAAGTATCCACCCTGTCAGCTGGGTCCCTGACATTATAATAAGACCAGCGTCATTCCCTCTCTCACTTTCTTCTCATATCCTCTCACTCTCCCGTCAAGACCCTCTCTTTATAGTCACTTGCTGTTTTTGCATCCGTCTTTGTGACCATGGGTGTACCAACAGCGGGCACCGGCTCTTCAACAGCCAACTCTATCAACGAAACCCCACTTCCCGACCCCGCGCCCTATGACCGTGTCCCCGCTACCAGCGTCTCAGTCCAGCAGGCTGAGGCTGACTTTGCCCAGTTGAGCAAGGAACTTAGCCGTGTTAGCCGTGCCAGTCATAATAAGGAGACTGGCCGAGGTGAAGATCCGGAGAAGGCCGCCTCTGAGAATGAGGAGGAGACTCTTTTTGACCTTGAGTCGGCGCTCCGTGGTGATCTTGCGCGGGAGCAGGAGGCTGGTATCAAGCCAAAGCATATCGGAGCTTACTGGAACGACCTCACCGTCCGGGGAATCGGTGGATCCGAAAACTTTGTCTTTACTTTCCCCATTGCCTTGATGGTCATGTTCGATGTCGTCTCACCCGTTCTTAACATACTCGGCCTTGGTAAGAAGCCTACCCAGGTTAACATTCTTGAGGGCTTCTCTGGTGTTTGCCATCCTGGTGAGATGGTCCTTGTTCTTGGCCGTCCCGGCTCAGGATGCTCTTCGTTCCTGAAAGCTATTGCCAACCAACGTGATACCTTTTCCGCCATCGAAGGTGAAGTCATGTACGGCCGATTCACCGCCAAAGAGTTTGAAAAGTACCGTGGTGAGGCTGTTTACAACCAAGAGGATGACGTTCACCACTCGACTCTCACCGTTGAGCAAACTCTTGACTTTGCCCTGGATACCAAGATCCCGGGCAAGCTGCCTGCTGGTCTCACTAAGAAGACCTTCAAAAAGAACGTCATCGACATGCTCCTCAAAATGTTCAACATCGAACACACTCGTAACACTGTCGTCGGTGACGCCTTTGTCCGTGGTGTCTCGGGTGGTGAACGCAAACGTGTTTCCATCGCCGAAATGATGATTACCAACGGCTGCATCCTCTCTTGGGACAACTCTACCCGTGGCCTCGATGCCTCCACGGCCCTTGACTTTACCAAGTCCCTCCGCATCATGACCGACCTTTACAAGACCACCACATTCGTCTCCCTTTACCAAGCCTCCGAGAACATCTACCGCCTGTTCGACAAGGTACTCGTCATCGACTCCGGCCGTGAAGTCTACTTTGGTCCCACTTCCGAAGCCCGTGCCTATTTTGAGGGTCTTGGGTTCGCCCCGAGGCCGAGACAGACTACCCCCGATTACGTCACTGGCTGCACTGACGAGTTCGAGCGCGAGTATGCCGCCGGTGTCACCAAGGAGACTGCTCCGCACTCTCCCGAGACTCTGGCTACTGCATTTGCTGAGTCTGATGTCCGGAAGGCACTCACCGCAGAGATGGCTGCGTACAAGGAGAATCTCTCTGCCGAGCAGGCCAAGTTCAATGATTTCCAAATTGCGGTGAAAGAAAGCAAGCGTGCTGCTCCTTCTCGGTAAGTCCCTCCCCAAAATACCCTGGCTATAGTCACATGATCCGATGGTTCGACCTTACTTTTGACTACACCTATTTCATCAGCAGCATTCACTAACTATCAACCTTGCAGTTCTGCTTACAATGCTGGTTTCCACCTTCAAGTATGGGCACTGATGAAGCGCCAATTCTTGCTCAAGCTCCAGGATCGCTTCTCCCTTGGTGTCTCCTGGTTCCGTTCTATTGTTATTGCTATTGTTCTTGGTACTCTCTTCTACGATCTTGACCAGAAGTCATCAGATGCCTTCTCCCGTGGTGGTCTTTTGTTCATTGCACTCTTGTTCAATGCCTTCCAGGCATTCTCTGAGCTGGCTGGGACTATGACGGGTCGTGGCGTTGTTGCTAAGCACCGTGCTTACACTTTCCACCGGCCATCTGCTTTGTGGATTGCACAGATTATCATTGACCAGGCTTTCTCAGCGACGCAGATTCTGATCTTCTCGATCATTGTGTACTTTATGACTAATTTGGCTCGGACTGCTGGTGGCTTCTTCACTTTCTATCTGATGATTCTGGTCGGGAACATCGCCATGACTTTGTTCTTCCGTATCATTGGTTGCTTAAGTCCCGACTTTGACTATGCCATCAAGTTCACTGTCCTCGTGCTGACCCTCTTGATTGTTACTTCGGGTTATCTCATCCAGTACGGCCAAGAGCACAAGTGGCTCCGCTGGATCTTCTGGATCAACCCTCTTGGTCTCGCGTTTGCTGGCATGATGATCAACGAGTTTTCTCGCATCGACCTCGAGTGCGCTGGAGCATCATTGATCCCCTCCGGAAATGGATACACCGATATTAACCACCAGGTGTGCACCCTTCCGGGTTCTACTGCTGGCACTACCTTCGTTAAAGGCGGCGACTACATTGACCTCGCCTTCCAAATGACCAAGGGTGACCTGTGGCGCAACTTTGGTATCATCATTGCCCTGATCGTATTCTTCCTCTTCCTCAACGTCACCCTGGGAGAGCTCGTCAAGTTCGCCGGTGGTGGCGGTGCCATGAAGGTCTTCAACAAACCTGACGCAGAACGCGCTGCTCTTAACCAAGCCCTCAAGGATAAGCTTGAAGCCAAGCGCGCCAACCCCTCTGCCGAACAGTCGTCTGATCTCAGCTTCAAGTCCGAGTCTGTCCTCACGTGGGAAGCCCTCAACTACGACGTGCCTGTCCCTGAGGGTACCCGTCGCCTCCTTAACAACATTTACGGTTACGTCCGCCCTGGAGAGCTGACCGCTCTCATGGGTGCCTCCGGTGCCGGCAAAACCACCCTCCTAGACGTTCTCGCTGCCCGCAAGAACATTGGTGTTATCACTGGTGATGTCCTTGTTGACGCCATTAAGCCCGGAAAGCAGTTTCAGCGGTCTACTTCGTACGCTGAGCAAATCGATATGCACGATCCGACGCAGACAGTCCGTGAGGCCTTGCGCTTCTCCGCGGACCTCCGTCAGCCTTTCGAGACGCCTCAGAGTGAAAAGTATGCTTATGTTGAAGAGATCATTGGTCTACTAGAGATGGAGCACATCGCAGACGCTATTATCGGCTTCGGTGACTTTGGTCTCACAGTAGAACAGCGCAAGCGTGTGACAATTGGTGTTGAGCTTGCTGCGAAACCTGATCTTCTTCTTTTCTTGGACGAGCCGACTTCGGGTTTGGATTCCCAGAGTGCCTTCAACATTGTCCGATTCCTCAAGAAACTTGCGTCGGCGGGCCAGGCTATTCTGTGCACTATCCACCAGCCAAATGCCTCGCTATTTGAAAACTTTGACCGGCTTCTTTTGCTTCAACGTGGTGGTCGGACTGTGTACTTTGGTGATATCGGAAAGGATGCTTATGTCCTGCGCAACTACCTGAAGTCTCACGGCGCCGAAGCCGCTCCTACTGATAACGTTGCCGAATTCATGCTTGAGGCTATTGGTGCCGGTTCGCGCCCTCGCGTTGGCCACAAGGACTGGGCGGAGATCTGGGATGAGTCGCCTGAATTTGCTCACGTCAAGGAGACTATTTCACAGCTCAAGAGAGAGCGGACGACGGCGCGGCAGGCGGCTAACCCCAGTTTAGAGAAGGAGTATGCGTCTCCATTTTCGCATCAGTTAAAGGTTGTTCTCAAGCGGATGAATGTGTCGTTTTGGCGGTCGCCTAACTATCTGATTACGCGGTTGTTCAACCATATTGCGGTTGCGATTATCACGGGTTTGACGTACTTGAACCTAGATGACTCGCGGACTTCGCTGCAGAATAAGGTGTTTGTTATGTTCCAGGTCACTGTGCTTCCGGCTTTGATCATTACGCAGGTTGAGGTCATGTTCCACATCAAGCGTTCTCTCTTCTTCCGCGAATCGTCGTCCAAGATGTACAACGCCATGGCCTTTGTTATGTCCATCGTCATTGCCGAAATCCCGTACACCATCCTCTGCGCCGTCGTCTTCTATCTCCCTCTTTACTTCATGCCCGGATTCCAATCTGACCCTTCGCGCGCCGGCTACCAATTCCTCATGATTCTCGTCACCGAATTCTTCTCCATTACCCTTGGACAGACAATTGCTTCACTGACTCCCTCGCCGTTCATCTCGGCCCAGTTCGACCCCTTCATCATGATCACATTCTCCCTCTTCTGCGGTGTTACGATCGCCCCTTCCCAAATGCCTCACTTCTGGCGCGCGTGGCTGTACCAGCTTGATCCATTCACTCGGCTTATCGGTGGCATGGTTACGACGGCGCTGCACGGGTTGGAGGTTAAGTGCAAGTCATCGGAGCTCAACCGGTTTACCGCACCTGATGGCCAGACTTGTGGGGAGTACATGCATAATTTCTTTAGCTCGGGAGGTCCTGGGTATCTGGTGGATAGCAATTCATCGAGCTGTGAGTACTGTGCGTATACAGTTGGAGATCAGTTTTATGAGCCATTGGGCTTTAGCTTTAGCCACCGGTGGAGAGACTTTGGTATCTTCTTGGCGTTTGTTGGATCGAATTTGATTATCCTGTTTTTGGGTAGTCGGTTTATTAATTATAACAGACGGTAAAGGTATCTGTATAGATCTCGTGGGATATGTATGGAGCGATTAGTTGTAGATTATTTACTCTTAATGTCTTTTATTTGGCGTCTGCCTATTGGCAGTCCGGGAGGGTGTTATAAGCCTTTTGCGGTTGTCATTAGTTACTGGCGAGTTTTTGCTTTTTGTATTTGATGATCTGTTGTTTTAATATAGATAAGAAAATAGAATATGGTCATCCAGCCTTTTTTAAGTTATATATCGTGATAGTTGGTAGTTGGTAGTATTGAATCCCAGTTAACTGTGCTTGATTGATTTATTGAGTAAAAGGGAACACTATCGTAAGCCAGAGGGCGGCCACCAAATCGGCTGACGCCGAATTGGAGAACCAGTTGACTATGCATTTTCCAACGTTTCGTATGTATGGATTTATTGGTTCACGTCTACCCATGGTCTAATTTAGCCACAATACGACGGAATCTTTTTCTATTGATTGATCTATTTATTAAGGTACGTCTATAAATCTCTCTAGGATGATGAGATGCCAGATTGATTACCGGAGAGAGTGTGAGGCCGTTTACTCTGCCTATATATAAGCTTTCCGCAAGCGGGCGACCATAGTCCGGAGACTCCCGTACCCAAGGCAAGTCTGTATGCCGGGAAAAAATTTGATTTTGATTGATTTGATTTTATTGGTTTACGTCTACATAACCGGGAAAAAAAAAATTCCAACATTTCCATTATAAACTCAAGCATTAGATATCTTTAGCACATACGACCATAGCCTGTGGAAAATACGGGGTCCCGTCTGCTCCCCCATAGTCAAGCCACAGAGCGCCGGATTAGTACTACGGTGGGTGACCACGTGGGAATACCCGGTGTTGTATGTTTTTGCTCTTGAGATATATTCCTTTTTTTCTACTTTTTTTTATATCTTTATACACGTAGATACACCATTGTAAGTATCAACAGTAGTTAGCTATTGCATATGACTTGTTAATCTTTATACACTAATCAATTAAGTTGCCTTATAATTACATTAAAATCTTTTTTCTGTGAATTGAATTCTTTGTAGTTGTTGTTGTTTCTGACAGTAACCAATAGGGTTAATATATACCATCATATAATCTTATCACGTGATTACGAATATCCATCACTTATAAGGCTATTCCAGAAACATCAAAAAGGCCCCTTGCTATCTATTCTCTTGTTTCACCAACGAAGACGCCCTAACATACGGATATTTTTTATTGGCAACCCACAGACCCTCTTTAATCATAAGCAGCAGTGAAAGCGAGGCAGCAATTTTAATAGTTGCCATTTAGAGTCTAAAGTGAATTGAGTTGTTCGAAGACATGGTTGTCAATACTCTTAAATAAGGAAGAAACGACGGGAAATAAGCTTGTACTTAAGCTTGACATGGGACGGTTGGTGTATCAGGTTCCGAAGGGGTTGTGATGCGCGGGCTTCTATGTTGCCGATAAGCCGATGATCATGGGGATCATTTTCATACTAACTGGCACGCTACTATATCATGAAGTTGATAACATATACTGTCCGTCTACGAACTTGCACTTGGCGTATAGCTAGTTTCCTCTGTATCGGACCAAATAATATCCATCTCTTCACACATATATCGTCTGGACCAGTCGTCAGAACCACTAGATTCTTCCGACACCCAATGTCACAACTACCCCATGCACCATTTAGAACATCTCTCAGTTCCCCCGAGTCCGTAGTACGCTCTTCTCTGTATCCTGTCCTCCCCCGGTGTCGATCAACCATACATGGCCCGCGCATCCCCCGTGGGCCCACCGCTTGGGTCATCAATATTGATACCCAAAGCTATGCCTAGAAAAATGGGGCTTGTGGCCTTGTAGTACCCGTGACGATCTGTGTGTACGAAGAACTGTTAGCTTGGGAAGTCAGCTGTGTATAAAGAGAGACGGGGCCCGCGAGATCGACGTAAGTTCCGAGGGTATTAATGAGTTAACGAGATTCTTCTTGGTCCTTTATTCCGTCATTGTTTCTTTCTTGTAGGTTAGACTTCTGTGAAGCAACCACTTTTTGATTTTTTTTCTATTCATTTTTGATATTGTCACTCTTTTAAATCTTTATTTATTTATTTATTCAATCTTTTCCCCTTCTACTTATCAGGCAGGTCCAAGAATATTGTTCTCAAAATGCAATCCACTCTCGCTATCCTCCTCCTCGGTGCCCTCGCCGTCCAAGCCGGTAAGTCTCCACCCCCGCTATCTCCGCCACCAAACCCCACCCACAATACTGACCTCCTAACTAGCTCCCACCCCTCTTGACACCCGTGCAACCCTCTGCACCGTCGTCGGCTCCACCACCCTCCCCAAAGAGGTCCAAGACGCCGCCAACAACCTCGCCTCCACCGTCACCTGCGGCACCACTAAAACCATTGGCAAAGTCCCTGACGCCACCTCCGGTGCCACCAGCTTCTCCTCCATCGACTTTTCCAAATCCTCCGATACTCCCCTCGCCTTTGCTCTCAAGACATTTGCCACCAAGGAGCCCCTCGCCAACACCGATCTGAAGACTTTCCAGGATCAGCTGAATGTTTACACGGCGACTGAGGCGGGCTTGAGATCGACGGGGGGTAGCTTGGCCATTAAGGTGCCCAAGTTCTTTTTGGCTTATCAGGTTTCGCGGATTCAAACGGCGCAGGGGAACCCGCCTAAGGCAGCGGGTGCGCAGGTTGACCATCTGCTGCAGAAGGTGTTGAAGAATGCCCCTAAGGAGTCCAAGGCTTTGAAGGACCAAGTGACCGCCTTGTCCAAGAAGTTGACTTAGATAATCTGTAGGCATAGCTACTTGGTTGTTAAATATACAATGGGTGTTGGAAGGTTATGGGTTACCACAGGACCAGGTGATAATATATCGAGCTTCATTACATCCATATTGATTAAAACAAGACCTGTCTAAAGAGAGAAGAATGTGAATACATATTGTACAATACCTAACTTGAAACTCTATATAACATTTGGTAAATCCACAGCGCCAATATAAACACCAAAATCCAACAAATTAAACAAGACACCCTAGCCAATCCAATTATCCCAAGTCCCATTTTTATACTCATACAAGACATCATCTCTCCGCGCTTCTAATCATACACTTCAAACAACCCTATTTACTCGTTCGCCGCAGCCTCTCTCGCCTTCTTGATCTGCATCTCCAGTCTCGTCTCGCCACCCGACGCCTTCCACCACGCATCAGTTCCCCACCGAATCAGCCGCTCAGCAGCACCAGTCGGGGTGAACGCCGGTCGTACATCCAAGAAGAACACGGGCTCACCAGTGGGCTCAGGAACTCCAGAGTAGTAATCGATAACATAGCGAATTTCCTTCTCCTCGCCATCAATTTTCCGGGTCACGTACCAGTCATGGCGGTCAAACGGTGGCTCCGTACTATAAAACAGTACACACAAGGTTAGTTTTCATTCCCACATGGTAAGCAACAATCGTCACAGAACATCCCAACTTGACTTACCCAAATGTCTCTGGGAACACCATCCCCAACCATCCCATAACTGTCGCCTTCGGGGTCCTCTCACCCGGACGCCCCTGGAATCTCAGCAGTGTCGGCTGCTCCATCTTCAACCCCTCTACCTCCGCCGCACACTCCGCCGCCCTCTCCTCTCCCCTTCTGCAGATCTTCCACCCCTGGAACAGACCCCCAGCAAATCTCGCCTCCCAACCCAAAATCTCATCCCACGCCCCCTCATTCAGAAAGTTATGCACTGCAACCATCTGTTCAATCGCCGTAGCATCGGTGTCCTGGTAGCCCTTGCGGAGAAGCGCATTGTACATTTGCTGAGGCGACGGGTACTCCCAGTTTTCGGCACCACCGCCGCGGGGAATCGAAGACTCCTCGCGCTCGGTGGGGAGATCGACGACTTGGTTGGGGGCGCGTTCTTGGGAGATTTCCCGGAACATGTAGTTGAGAGGGTTAATTTGAGAAAGGAATCCGGAGCTTTCGGCCTTGGCGGGTTCAGAGGCGGCGACGGGTTCCGGGGCAGCAGGTGCAGCAGGTGCAGCAGCAACGGCGGGTTTAGCTTTGCCACCGGTCAGGACGTCCACGGTCTTGTTGTGCATGGGGCAAGCGGGCTATAGAAGCAACTTGGTTAGTAAAGGATCGAAGGGGTGAGTCGGGAGAAGGTACGAACAGGAGGCTTGGCGGATGAGCCGGCTTGTGGATGGTTGGCGGGTTTAACGGTGTTGGCATCGTGCTTGATGGGGCACGCAGCAGGAGGGGCACCGGCGTTGGCGGCCGGTGTAGCGTCAGCCCAGAACCAACCCATTTTGTTTTTTTGCAAGTAGTGTGTATTGATAGGTAATTTAGATTGACTGAATGACAATGCGAATATGCTTTAGCACTTGTAAACTGTTTGCGACAATTGAAGTCACAAAAAAAATTAATAGAATGAATAATTAGTAAACGCCTGCGATGATGACGCTCAGATTTTTACAACGACGCTAATTGGCCAAAATGAGAACTGATTAAAGTTGGGGGTTCTAATCGCGACTTCTTCTCTTCCTAAAATCCCGGCAATCATTTCTTGTAATACGGAATTTTCTTTGGTGTTCCTTCTGGCAGCCGTTTGGCCTAATTAGGGTTCACAAAATGGCTATTGGCCTAAACCCGAATTTTCCCGGGTTTCAGCCGATCTACGTCATTGGTGCTAAGGACGGTTGATTTGCGATAGGTAACAATTGCGCCGGAGCTAAGCTGGCGGCCGTTCACATGTTAGCGCAATGATCGTGGAATGATAACGCTGGTTAGATAGAACAACTGGAATGGACAAAACATTACCACATTGATTGAATTGTAGCTTGTAGATTTCAAGTCATCTTTGTCCCCCTTGGGAAGCCTTACCAGAGCGTCAATTTTTTGAGCAATTGTTAACTCCGCGATTCACAGGTGACCGACCAGCTCTTGCCCTTTCCGTCTTCTGCCTGAAAGCCACAGCACTGACGTCGACATCACGACCACGCTGCCCACCCGTAACCAATAAACCTCTCTATCTTCAAAATCCCTCTGACGATCAATCGTCCATTCACCTTGCCCCAAATATATTGTATTCTCGCCATTTTGATATATTGTTGAATTGGGATATGACCATTGATAAAGCACCCCATTTGCTACCACCACCACCACCATGAGCTTAGCTCTCCACTGCGCCAGGCGGGCCGCTGCAGGCCGCAGTCACACCTTTTTGGTCTCAGCAGCTAGCAAGGCACATCCGCGATTTGCGCAGTCGGCCATATGGCGAATGCATTCACAGAGATTGTATTCTGCTACATCCCGGTCATCATATAAGAGTTCCTGGTCCCATGGAAGGCCATCAAATTTACGATATCTCCAGGCCGGCGCTGGTGCCGCTGTTGGCGCCGCAAGTTTAGCGCTTGGAGTCGACTCAGGGAAAGCACAGGAACCAGGCAAAGAACGGACGCCAACGGAGACATTGATGATGGCTTCGTCAGATGAAGCACTGAGGACAAAGCTACCGAAAGGTGCGCGCGGGATTGCTAGAATGAGGAACAATGTGATGTACTTTTTGGACTGTTATATCTGGGAACCCATGTGTACCTGTATACGGTTCATTCAATTGGTCGGCATATTTGTCCCAGTCATTATTTGTGTCCCAGCTATCTGGTTAGGTGGGAGGGTTTCAGAGAGGGATAACGAAAGATCAGGAACATTATGGTGGTATGGATTTCTAGTCAAATCAATGGAGTGGGCAGGCCCGACATTTATTAAGGTATGTTTAACACGAACATGTACATGATGTTGGACTAACACTACAATAGCTTGGCCAATGGGCGGCATCTCGATCTGACATCTTCCCTATCGAGATGTGTGACGTCATGTCGAAACTACACTCCAATGCACCGGCTCACAGCTTCCTCGAGACCAAACGGATCATATGTGAAGCCTTCCACGGCCTTCCATTCAATGAGATTTTTGATGAATTCGATCCGAATCCCATGGGCGTTGGTGCCATTGCCCAAGTCTACAAAGCAAAGCTCAAAGCAGGCTTAACCGTGCCCGACACCAAAGGCCCTGCCAGCACCTTTGAATTGCTTCGGGAAACTGTCCTTCACAACCTAGATACTATCCTCAAAAGCTCACCCAAAGGGGCGCCGTCTAGCCATGTCGCTGTTAAAGTAGTACATCCCGGAATCGACCGGATGATTCGCCGCGATCTCTGCATCATGAACTTCTTTGCGCAAGTCCTGAATGCCATTCCAACAATTGAATGGCTGTCGCTACCAGATGAAGTTCAGCAATTTGGGGAAATGATGCACCTTCAACTCGACCTTCGCATTGAGGCAACTAACCTTGCGCGTTTTCGGCACAATTTTAGAGACCGGACAACTGTTGCCTTTCCCATGGCGTACCCCGAGTTTACTACCAAGCACATGCTCATAGAAGAATTCGCCCAAGGAATACCGCTTGCTGCATTCTTGGAGCTTGGCGGTGGTGTTTTCCAAAAAGATATTGCCAATGAAGGGCTCGACGGGTTTCTCCGGATGCTATTGCTAGACAATTTTGTCCATGCTGACCTGCATCCCGGAAACATAATGGTCCGCTTTTACCCAGCAGATTCCCCCAATATCGGGCTGCCATCATGGAAAGAAAAGGCGGCAGCCACCGAACCTGACGACCCCGATTTCCAACTGGAGAAAATCCTATCTCGTCTCAGACCACTATATGCAGATCGCAACCAAGAAGGTTGGACCAAAGAGCTTGCCCTACTATCCAAAGAGGGCTACCACGCTCAACTAATCTTTATTGATACCGGTCTTGTAACTGAACTTAATTCGTTAAACCGGCAGAATTTCCTGGATTTATTCCGGTCAATCGCTGAATTCGATGGCTACCGCTCAGGTGAGCTAATGTGCGAACGATGCCGCCAACCCGACGCCGTCATAGGTAAAGATTTCTTCGCACTTAAAATGCAACGTCTCGTCAACAATGTGAAATCTCGCACGCTAGCTCTTGGCAGCGTCAAGATTGGCGATATCTTACAAGAGGTGCTTAGTATGGTGAGGGAACATCATGTGCGGATGGAAGGGGACTTTGTCAATGTAGTTATTAGCGTATTGTTACTAGAGGGCATTGGGAGAACATTGGATTCGAAGTTGGATTTGCTAAGTAGTGCGTTGCCGATATTGAGACAGGTGTCGGCGCAGAGTGGGGCGGAGATGGTGAAGAGGGGAGATTTCTCGGTGATTTTGATGTGGATGGGGTTGGAGACGAGAAGGTTTTTGCAGTTTAGTGTTGAGGATGTAAGTATCAATATGGAGACGGAAATGGCGACGAACAAACAGAGACAGAGACGAGTAATTGTTTGGTGGTCTTATGCTAACATTTTGGTGTGTAGGTTGAATCGTGTGTCAAGTATGATCTGTTGTCGCCTATGGTTTAACAGGGTAGGGATATTGCTGGGATGGAAAAAACAGGTGTCGGTGACCCTGTTTGTGTATAATAGTAATAAAGGCCCTGAAATATCGGCTTGTTTTGTTTTCAAATTGTTCCGTGGGTCGCCCTCGTCTGTTCCAGATGTCATCAGCATATCAATACGTGCCTTATAAAACCAAGCAGGCATTGCTTCTATTAATATCTGGCAAGTGGAACCAATCGGGGGTGGACTATCTGTGGGATCATATTCTCCCTCGTTGGGGGCTGCCGACCAACATTTGATTTTGACATTGGGCTCGAGTGAATAAATGGTAGGACTTTTGATTGGTTTAGACGTCTGACTGATTATCTAAATGCCGGTTATCCGTTCAAGGCGTATGTCCGTCTTGTCATGATTTCCGCTTGTTATTGATGCTCTTCTTTTAATGAAGACAGTTAACTTCGAAAGGCCTATATGTAGAATCATTTCGGACATATTCAGCTGACAGTGGAAACATTCTAGTTTGCGGCACATTTCCCCAGGACGTCGATCGAACAGTTGAGGGGCCAAGGACAGATGATACAGGGACAGATGGAGGCGACAAATTATAAATATTGATGAAAGTAATATAGTGACAGTCAAATATAGCGCTCAGTGGCAGTGTAATAAAGTGAAATGAATACATAATGTATATTTAAATTTCCCTCAACTTAATCTATATGCAATCACGATCATTCTCGTGTAAATCTCATCCCCCCACACTCTCCACAGCCATCACCACCCGCCCACCCATCACATCTCCTCCGTCTGTGCACAGGACAACACAACCAACATAACCAACATGAGGCAAATCAAGGTATCATCACAACCCAAGTAACAAAAGCAACCCTCACCTTAAATCTCCTGCACGAGCGGCCCAGTGCAGTGTCGGGGAGAGGTCCGGGCGGTGGTGTCAAATGTACAAGAAGGCGCAGGGACGCAGTTTTATTTCTTGGGATGACTTGGTTTCTTGAAATGATGTTCGTTCACTTAGTTGTTGATTAATTTCGGTGTTGATTTTAATTGTTTTTTTTTTCTTTTCTATTTGGTGTGCATCAGTTTCTTTTGCTGATTGGTTTTGGAGGAGTACACGCACTCATCTATAACTGATATCAGATTATTACGGCATTACTTACTACCTACTATCTGACTGCTTACTAGCGTCTGGTGACCACTGCATCCTCTCCAACCCGTCTGTCGCAACGGGCCAAGGTTGAATACTGCCAATATATTCATCTAGCTTTCATTCTCATTCTCCCGACCTCCTCTCTCCTTTGGTCTCTCTACCTTTCCATTTTTCCATATTCACAATACACACATACACACATACACACAATGTCTCGCTTAATGCGCAAAAAAGACAGCTTCACCGTCATCACTCCCATCCCCTCCTTCATTCCTCGCGCCCTCGCCCTCGCCATCCTTCATTCCCACCCCGAAGTCATAACCCTTAACCCTCTAGTCCTCTCCCACACACCAATCCCCGCCCCCCGCACCGCCACTGCCGATGAATTCTATGCCACCTGGTACGAGATTACCGAGCGCATTCAATATGTCCCCGGCGTTGGCAAGCTCGGCTCTGGAAAAATCTCCTTCACTGGGTGTTTCCATGACACGCCGTGGGGACTGCAGACGCATATATATGCGCCCATGAATGTCGATTTGCGTAATACGTATCGAATTTCTGGGAATGAGCCGGGAGAGATACCAGAGGCTTCCGAGTTGGGACATACCGAACTGGGCGTGCCTTCCGAGGGGCTGTATTTGAGGGAGGATATTGAAATCAAGTGTAACGTCGCCGTCATGTCCTTTGTCCGCACTCAGCTCAAGGCCGCTGGCAAAGAAATGGTCCAACGGATCATCAAGAAAGCCGAATTATTAGATTCCGGGGTCCTCCAAGGAATGTTTGAGAACGGCAAATTGAAAACCGTCAATCCCAACGACCGTTCCGACACCACCACCCAAGCCGCTATCGCCCGCGGTGAATTCCCCGGCGACTCTCTGCATTCTGTCACACCACCACCCTACTCCATCTCTGGTCTTCCATCTCCATCGCTCCACCAGCTCCAGTTCTCCCCCGGTCTTATGTCACCAGGGCTTCTCGGACCCACCGGACACACCTCAGCCTTCGGTCACGTCCACTCCCGCAGTCTCAACATCTCTCCTTCTGGCCTTGGTCACCACCGCAACTACTCCCAACCCACCACAACCTCCCCTGTGCCCCCGCAACTAATCCTTGAACGCCCGCCAATGCACGGACACTCCCAAAGCCACTCCCCCTCTGTTCCCTTCTCCCAAGCGCCCGCTGTGGAAATGCCTGGCGACTTCACGTTCCCGCGGCCCTCCCCACTATCATTCTCAACCGCTCAAATGTCTCCTTCCTTTTCTGAAAATACGGTATCGGATAGCGGGCAATCTTGGCAGCAGACGCCGCCGCATCTGTCACCAGGATTTCAGCCGTCGCCGATGGCATCGCCGGGATTGACACCGGGGCCGCCGAGGTCAGGAGAGGGATATAGGGATCATTTGACACCGGGAGATGCGGAAAGGGGAGCAGTGGTGGCGGAGGGGGCGCCGAGGCTGACGTTGTTTGGGGCGGAAAAGGGGATTGGATTTGCGGTGGAGTTGGATGGGGTGGGGAAGGGACCGGAGGTGCCAGGGAAGTTATTGTAATATGGGGATAGTTCAGGATATGATACCGCTGGGTGGGATTTACTTTTTGTTTAAACGTTTTGCTTTGATTTGTTAGATACCAATTTGATGATGTTTGTCTGATAAGTTGTCTCTTACTGTGCAATGGAACTTACACCATGACAACTGGATTCTGGTTCTAGCAGAGAAGCAGGATATATATGCCAAAAAAGTGAAAAGAATGTAGGAAGTCACCTTGTAGACTAACTAACTAACTACCTCTCCCAAGCCGGAGGGCAAAAAGGACTGGACAGTACGGGAATCGAACCCGTGACCTTTCGCAGATCCGCAGAGTATGCGAAGCAAACGTTATACCCCTAAACCAACCGCCCAAGCAATAGTGATTGATTGATTGATTTTATTGGTTTACGTCTACATATGGTCTAGATCTAGCGACATCGCCACACTTGGATTGCCCTCGTGGTGTAGTGGTTCTACACTTGGAGGTCTTCCTGACTTTGCACAGGAAAGGCAGTCGGTTCAAATCCGGCCGGGGGCACCAGATTTTCCACTAGTGTCAGTCACCTCCTGGGCGCTATAGGAACTTGTACACTACGTCGAAATCTTAACCAATCACT
>LXGU01000167.1:0-59703 GCA_001640685.1 Catunica adiposa
ACCACTACACCACGAGGGCCGTTGGCTTGAGAAATTTAACATAGCGAAAATCCCTTACAACATAAGCTCAACTCGGACAGACGATATCAACAATTGGGGTGGTGGCGCAGTTGGGAGCGCGTTAGACTGAAGCTATCAAACTTCAGCCGTCTCCTCACGGAGTAGTTATCTAAAGGTCACCGGTTCAATCCCGGTTCACCCCAAAGCATTATATTTTCTTTTTGCAAAGTTTAACAACTCAGAAGAGTTTCTTTTCGTTCTTCTTTTTTGCTATTCATGTATCCGTGGTAGGAAATAGTATTGCATACTAGTAAGTTGTTTATCTTGACGAGAGATCGCTATCTATTACCTCTCCTAGATCCCTAGTCATCACTACATTATTAGAGTGAAGAACTCACCTTACAATTCAGTACCTGCATCTTCCTTATATATATTATATTGAACGAGATATCTCAATAAGATTAGCAGCCGCTACATTATGGTAAATATTTATTCCACGCATACCATCTTCTATTCCGGAACTCTTCATAACGGGAGTGCTACAAAGTCCACTTCCCCCACGTATTCTATCCCTCAGTTGCTGAGGCTCATGCTTCTCAGTAACATCATTTTCGGTACATAACCATGGCTTCGACGCAGGCCACTCTGAGGAGTGAATGAGTCCCACGGCTCATATGGATTTCCAAAGTACTTAGAGTGATGCTTAACTTGGAACTCGGCTGAGCACATAATACTTTTGGTGTGGGGGAACCATAATACTATGATGGCACAGAGTGTTCACAATCTACATGTTATACTCGCTGTCACTTTCCATGGCAATTTCACATTGGATTCGAGAAAACTTGGAGGTCGAGGGTGTCACAAGTATGAGTTGAGAGAAAAAGAAATCTGCTCGGGATACACCCAATAGTCGTGGGGCATGGCTATGGGACAAGCAGAGGAGAATTTGAATCGGCCAAGATGATATGGTTGTAGCGAGTCCCAATGAAAACCAAGGATTTAATGAAAGAATCGACCCAAGATATCTTTTTACCGACGTTAGGGAAGATGCCTTGAGATCTTGGAGGGAACTGACTTGCTACCAGAGATCTCCTTGTGTTGGATCATAATGAGTGGCGACTTCACAGCCTATTCATCCTGGGATTTGATCATGAGATATCCCTCAACTGTATCAGAAGATTTGGTATCGGGATAAAGCATTTCAGCAGGATACATCATAACTTAATCTGCTTGGTTCCCCGATTTGTGCAACGCGGCCAAGAACATGCCACTGTTGCACAGATACGGCACATTGATTACATGCTATATATAACCCGCGGACAGTCGATCCGCGCTGGGATTTCCTCGGCCTTCTACAGAAAAACATTGGCTCTCAAGGTGGAATAGGGAAGCTTATACCAAAATAAGGCACAGATGGGTCTGTAACAAGGTACTAGTGGCTTAGAAATTGTAGCACACCAGGACGAATCGTAAAGAGGAATAATACGGCGGGGACTATACAGAGAGGCCAGGCGAAGAGCCAGTGGGGGTATCTATGTTTGCGATACTTTTGCTTTTCAAGTTAGAAGATATGAGGAGAACATGGCAGGCCATAATGTGATTTATTACACACAAACCAAAAGACTGGACATGTATAAAATACGACCAAGCTCACATCTTCTAACTTGAAAATCAGAAGCATAGACAAACATACAGTCTAACTGGGGCCAATATCATGAACAAGAAAACAGTTAAGACTGTCGCAATGATGCTATGCCTGTCAACTTTGTAGGTTGGCTCCACAAGTCTTATGAATATACAATCATTTTAGGGCTTTTTGTTGTGTTCAAATATAAAATGGAGTCCACAAAAAGGTGATAGGGGTATTTTTATATCCCAATGGGAATGGTGAAGCCTTAATGATTGTTGAAAGGGTGAAGGAGTGTCGAGGCCTTGCGAGGCACATTAATTGCTGGCCGCAAACAAAGCAATGTAGAGCGTAGCAATATGTTGAATACAAGAAACTATAACATCTAGCTTCATAGGTGCCGTAAAACCCGCAAATAGGAAGTATAAAGACCCAAGGTTGTTCCCTTATAACATCAGCGATGAACTTCCCCATGGCCACAACCAATTGCACTTTTCTACCACATTTTCAATGACTTCTCTTCGTTTCGTTATCTCTAATCCCTTGCTCCCTTTCCAGATCTTCATTGTCCTTGCTGAAGAGCGGATATACATGTATACCATGATTCCCGAGACCCGGCCCTACCACTGCCATCGGCATTTGTCTCTCAGGCGAATACACGGAATAATTATTAACTCCAGAGCTCCGTCTTGTGTGACATAGCTTTAATATCCTAGTTGACCCTAATTCGACCCTTTATATGCACTTAACTGTTCCTAGTAAAGTCTGGTACCGCTTTGGCCGAAGGAAGGCTAGAACATACAGGACATTCCCACAGTATTGTACTTTCTAGAAGCAGGTTGTTCTCCATCAGCCGACAGATCCGGATTGTCGTCACATTAAAAAAGGAACGAAGAATACGAAAACCCCGCAAATAGTACTCAATTTAAAAGCCTGTATTCATATATAAATTAAGTCCCAAGGAATGCCTGCCGGTCCTATCATGCTCGTCATAGTCTCTAATAGCCACTATTTGTAGAGTTTTTCGCCATCCGACCTCGAGTCCTAAACAGGCATGAGGTCTTTCCACCCAGAGGATCAAACCACGCGGTGACCCCTTGACCCAGCACCGGAATTGGCGCAAGTCCTTGGGATCATCTCATCGCCTATCCTATGAATCCTGATGAGTCGAAATAATTTACGGCCTTCATCCACTACAGCCCGGTGCGCGGCATACGTCTATTTGACTATATTTTCTCTTTTATGTTTGTGGGCTTCGACTTGGCCAATCCTTTGTTCATCTTAATCTATTCTCCTGTGTGGGCCAGCACGTTCCCCTTGTTATCGCCCTTGCTTGTGTCTGTATCCTGTTCATCTCCCAAACTGCTGGAGGCTGTGCTCGTTGCCAAAAATAATACGACCCCATTACAAACTTACCATCCTCATCACCACATCACCACATCCAAAATCCAACCCTCCGATTTAAAAACAATTATAACCCTCCCGCACCCCCGTCCCGACCGTTTAAGAATACGAATACAATCAATAATCTCGCTTCCGCCTCCACTTATATCGGACATACCCCGACTCGCAACCCACCGCTACCATCCCCCCGTCATGGACCATGACACCCGCGGTCCTTTCGCGCCCCGCTGCCGCTAGACCTCCAAATTCCACCTTCAACGTTCTTCGACCCACGCCGTCCTTATCCCTTCTTCGCGGCTCACCATCCGAAAACGTCGCATATACGGACAGCCGGGCCCCGCGGGATCCTAGTGGTCCGGATGTTAAGAGAGTCGGCATGATGATGGGCGCCGTGGTGCCGGGGCTGAGGGAGAGGGTCTACCCGAAGAGGGTGAAGTTGCCGTTTCAATGGGCGCTGCATATCTTGACTATATTGCTGGCGACGACTATTATGGCGTTGGATATTCAAATCAACTGGTATCTTTGGATTTCGAAAGCGCGGTTTACCTTCACGTTAGCAATATGTATCGTTATTATAGCGCTGCATGTACTGTCGGCAATCTTTCTGTACATTCGGGGCGGTGATATGCTCAAGACCGTGTTCCATTTTGCCGTGGACCTCTTTACTGTTGTTCAGTGTGTCGTCATGTTGGCCATGTCGATCGCAGATACCGCGCAAAACTACGTGTTTGAGGGTCAATTTTGGGGTGTCGATAACGATTTTATCATGTCCGTCATCCAAATATCGCTCACCTTTCTTTTATTGTAGGCACCATTTTTACAAATCTACACTTTCCACCTCACTATACTAACCCCTCTCTCCTAGTGTGTGCACCAACGCCCGTTGGGTTCACTACCAACGCCTCAAATATATGGCCAAACGCCAAGCTCTCGAAAACGTCGCCTTTCAAGACCTCCCCATGACGTCACAAACGAACCCCAAGGCCACTACCGATCCCGATCTCCCAGCTGGAATCCTTGCAGCCAGTTCCGCCCAAAACATGCCGAGTTTCGCCCCGGCTCCCGTCGAAGCTGATGCCGCAATTCCCACTGAGGTACCCCGTGCCAACAGTTCTGAAACACCCTCTCAAGTCCCAGTGGAACTAGACGCGGTACCGAGAGCATCCACTGTTAGCAGACTGTCGCTGCCGCCAGACTATGAAGCGGCAAGGAACGCTCAAGTCCATCGTCGCGAGATTATCCCAGAGCGTGTTATTGAACCGGTGCAGGAGATTACCGTTGGAGAATTATTGGCGGCAGCGCAAGTGAGGATGGATGGGGAGAATCTAGATGAGGAGGCACAACGAATGATGCGGGGTGAACGGCAACCGCAACTGGTGTTTCCCGGGCAGTATTGAGCTTGGATTTGTATATTTTATGGCGCATCGGAGTTTGGGAACGGCGTTTTGGTTTGGAGGGAAAATGGTCTATTGTTAGGAATATTATGATTAAAGATTATATAATGGTACGCATGTACATAAACATGAACGACACCGTCATGTGAAATACAATTTGTTTTCTCAAAACAAAGTGTATTGGTAACGTGTACAAAATATGAATAAAACAAGAACAATATCGTCACATCATCAGGACCGCATCCTCTCACTTTTCAGCGTCAGTCCAGCCCTTCATAAACGACGCCATGTTGTCGCCAATCGCCTCTACTACATATCCTCCCTCTAAGATAATCACCGCCGGAATACCCCTAACTCCTTTGTGCGATCTCGCTGTATAGGCAATCGTCTCATAGTCTTTGGTCTCCAACTGGAAAGACCCAAGTGGGTCTCCGTTGTAGGTGTCGAACCCAAGACTCACCAGCACATACTCGGGCCGGAACTGAGAAATCTTGTCCAGTCCCTGCTTCAACTTCTCAATATATTGATCTGGTGTCGCTCCCACCTCCAACGGGAAATTCGCAGTGAACCCAGTGCCCTCGCCAGCTCCTGTCTCATCTTCAAAACCCGTGTAATACGGATATTCATCCTTCCCATGAATACTCACATACAGCACATCTGCTGACCCATAATAGAAACTCTGCGTCCCATTCCCATGATGAAAGTCAACATCTAACACTGCACACCTAACTGACCTCCCCTTCAAAAACGACAAAGTTCTCTCGGCCACTACCAAGTTATTTACATAGCAGTAACCCCCAGCTAACTCCGTCGTGCAATGATGTCCTGGCGGCCGACACAACGCTAACACTGTCTTTGTGTACTTTGGCCCCACAACTGCCTCTACATCCACCTCATCCCGCCCCGCCAGGACTCCCCTCGCCCTCGCAGCTGCCCTCGCGTTCTCAGCATTAACGGTTTCGACAGCAGCAGTCACCGCAAGGTTAGCAGAGGCCCGAATGGCACTCCAGGTGCCCGAGGAGACCCCGGTGGACATATCGAAGCTCCAGAATCCGTGGCGGGCATATAAATTGTTGGGCTCTCGAGGCTTTGTGGGTCGGGATGGGGAGAGAAGTCCAGGGTGGGGGTAGCATTCGGGGAGGATACAGCCGTCGGGGGATACGAGGTCTTGGGCGATGAAGTCATCCCAAATGGTACGAAGGTGAAGGATGTAGCTGGGGTTGTGCGACGTAGCAATGATGGTGTCGGCTAGTGTGTGTTTGGTGGGTGGGGGGCACCCGATGGGCCGTACGGTGAGGAATGGGAGAGGCGCAAGTGATGCTTTTATATTGATGATGCGCTCGGGACATTCCATGGCATCCATTAGGGTGTTGCTGACGAATTCTTGAGTTTTATGAGCGAGAACGAGGTCATCGTAAAGGACAAGGAGCGTCCCGGAAAGATCGGGCTCGGGTGGTGCTGGAGAGCAGCTTCGGGGGCGATTTGCGGTGGAGGAGTTGCCATTCTGATGAGTTGTTGCGCGACTAGAAGCGCGTGAGCGGCCGAGGACAAGATTATGGGCTTCGGGGATGGTAGTGGGACCTGAGGGTCGGGAGGCGGGGACCCGGATGAGTGTCATGATGTGAGCTTATTGGTGTGATTGTTGTACAAGTCAGGAGTAGGAAGAAGTGATTTATTTGATGATAATGGGTGACAGTCCGCAAGTTAGATACAAGGGCCTCGTATCTTTAGGTGAAACTTGCCCACCAAAACAATTAGCGGGTAGATGAAGATATTGCGTACCACAATCGTCAGCCACAACCAGTAACAAAACAAATTCGCAATTCCAATTCCAATTCCAATTCCAATTCAAAAGCCTGGTTTTTGGAAGTCACACGTTCACAGATAAATCAAGTTCGGGAATTCGGCCTCCTAATATTTGTCTTGTATTCGTTTTCCACTGCTCTCCCGTGACGTCACTTTCCAATAAACAAGCACACACACTCCCGCGTTTGCCGTACGCTGTGCTGAGTATTTCTCCTGTGGGGAAGCGCCGACTGTACTCCAAATATGGTCGTATCTCCGTTATAGTAGTTGCTTTTTTGTGATGATGTTGCATATGCCGAGTCCACACACGCGTGCCAGTTCCGTCGCAATAGGAAGGTGCAAACAATTGCTTCAGATTAGGAAAGGACGGGTTAAGGAAGAAAAAAGTAGAGGGCAGGAGCCCGTCAGGTGCAGGAAAACAGCGGGGTAGACCTTCTTATCCTCTCCTGCCAGGTGAATTACTGTCAAGTCATGATCACTTTAGTCTGGAACGATAAAGGGGATGGATGTGGGTTAAGATGCAAGGAGCCTTCGCTTGGAGGTAAATGGACAGGTATGGTAGGCGGTTCCGAAGATGGTGGTATGAAATGACGTGGGATAGAGAGAATGAATTAGTGTCAAAAAGGTTTGGTGGTGGTGAGATCACTGGTGCAGGAGCGGTGAATTGGGTGTTAGATGCATAAAAAGTGCGGTTGCAGGCATAAGCATGGCCTGCTTGTCGTGGGTGATAACACTTAACCGATCTATTGGTTCCCCTAAATCATATCCCCATAGACAAGGCTTTCTGACGTACAGAATAATGGCCAGATTGTGGAAGTATTGACAAAAAGCATCAGACTTTCTTGATATTACTTGATAGCACATAATCATTGGAGGATGGGCTGTTGATGATAATACGCATATCGTTGCATGTGACGCTTTTTCACTTGGTTAACATCCTGACCTAAATGTATGTAACCAATTTACTTGACTTACACATGTGTGCGGTTCATTCTGGGCGTCAAAACTTGCTCTTCTATCTGATATAGTAAGGTAAAAGTGAGAGCTTACATTAAACATTTTGGGTGGTATTCAAATTCAGAATAGCAAAGTTATATGATTCAGATTAGGAAGGTACTACCATGTCAGATCTCACGGCCTTGGGCCCACATTAATTCACGGAGTTGGGACCCACATTAGATGTCACTGTATTTAAGGGTTTATAAAACTGCGTGATTGGGGTTTATATGTATAAGTGGCGTCGGGCTAAAGGGTGATCGACCAAGGAGAACATCATGATCTGCTACAAACTGTGGCTGAGTTCATTAGTTCACAAATTGTAGACTAATACAGCGTCAAGGAACCCACAGAATATGACTAAAGCAGATTGTGTGTGACAGAATGAAAATCGATTCATCGAAAGGCCAATGACGAGACATTTCCGCTTGGACTACGTATGTACAGAACCCGATAGGCTAGCGGAACTAGCAGCAAAATATTAGTTAAGTAATTTCATATGATAAGTCTACCAACAGTCAGACTCAGATGTATAATGTTCGTTGAAACTTGGCCAGCCGGCCCAACATGCCATGTTGTGAAGTATGTCTTAGGAAATACCAGCCTGGTCTTGGGCCGCAGCCTAGAGAAGGACGGAGGACGGAAATATCGCTTACACAAAAAGACATGCATGTCACTACAAAATGTTCATCACAGCTAAATCCATATTTCCGTCTCATTCACAACTGGCCCACCACATTGTCTCGGTAGTTCTATACTAGACAAGCAACTTGTTCTGTCACACACACTCTTCTGTTGCCCTAAATTCTCCTCTTCTCTCACTTTACCCGCTACAGTACAACCACACCTCTGTCCACCATCAAACCCACAGTTTCTGCCGACCACGTAGCATCACATCTTACCCATCTTGTGGCATATCTTCAAACCAGTGGCGTTCTCCCTGGCAGCGTCCCCCAGATCGCTGAGCACTGTCATTTTTCGTTCCCTAGCTGTCTGCATAGTTACGAGCTTTTGCACCTGTGAGATACCGAAGTCCTTCGGCTTGACGCATATCTGCTGGTGTCGGCGTTTTCGGCGCTTCAGAGTGGGGACATTGATTCGAGGGGGCGCCCCGGGGATCTGTGAAATGCAAGTGGGTCTGACGGCGAGGTATGTTATGGTATCGGCCGACTAGGCAGTGCAGATGTGTAAATATATGTAGCTACATGCGAGGGTATACTTATGGATACCACGGCGGAGAGTGGACAGAATGGGAAAGTGGAGTCAGTGGCGGATATTTCCAGACGGGAAGCCGTGCAACGACGCAGCTACGGATATTTGTTATGGACTCGAGAGGGACATAGGAGGGCAACCACAATGATTGCGGTGACTAAAGCTTCGGGTCTATCGATTGGATACTGACGGCCGAGAAGGTTTAACAACGGCTTTAAGGGCCTTTTCAATATAGGCTTATGGTGCCACCAAGCCAGTGATTCCACCCAGCACATGAGGGAAAGGGCGCACAGTTTAGGAATGGTAGAAGAGGCCTGTTGACACGGAGGCTGCAGTGAATCGCAATCTCGGGTGCAGAGGGATTCGACGCGGCTAGAGTTTCCAGGCTGTGGTGACAGCATACGGCGTTTCTACTCTCCTGCGGTACGAGAACAGGTGAGACAGCCAAATTGATTAGGAAGTAGTGTAACAATATAGTTGTAGAGAGGACAAAAGGTTGGCAACAAGAAGGGTTAAGTTATCAGGTTATGAGACAGAGACTATTATTTCACATAGGGCCAATGGTCTACTTGAAGAACCAAGACCTGGAAACGTATTGGAGGGAACGTTTATTGGGTTCGCAGGTGGTGGAAGATCAGGTACAAAGGGAGAGTTACAGAAAAGACGGCCCTGGAGGGAGATATCCATACAAGCAAGGCAGTTAAGGTAGTTGAGGTGTGTTTGGTTGATGTTCTGATGATCCAGTTCAGTTGATCTATATGCGAAACGATAGCTAGGTTTCCCCAGCATGTCTCCACTTGAAAATTCGATACGACGAGAGGCGAGCCGAACTGAAGCACTGAGGCCGCAACTTTGGAGATAAACGAGACCCCGTGTTATAGGGTTATGGGGTTAACTAATACGAATGTAGTCATTGTTTGACAAATGTGGTGATCCTCTAGTTTTGATGAATGCGCATAACAATTTATTGCAGACAATAAAAACTCTGATTACATAAATTGGTTAATTGTTTTCTTTTTATTATTCCACATTTAACCTTTTATGAGCCAATTTCCATTCCATGGTCTGCACTTCACCATTTCAAACTGCTCCTAAAATTAGCTTCAATGAACTTGCTCCCTTTGTCTATAGTCAAACCCCTCTCTTTGATAGTGTCTATAGCCACCAAAATATGGGCTGCTTCTCCCGAATCTTCCAAGACATGGTCCATTAGGAAAACAATGAAATCACTACACCACTGCCCGCTGAGCCTCAATAGCAGGCCCGATCAGTCAGCTGCCTTAGCCTCGTTTCTTTGATCTTGATCTTCTATTTTTGCCACTGACTAGCCTGTGAAACGAGTCCAATGGATATCGTAATATCAGAGTCCCCGCCTCACAGGCCCTGATTTCATCCCACATAATCTCCAAAGTCTAGAAAATCCACAATGACGACTGACTTCAGAGTCACGTAAATCGATACTCGAATTGTTGTATGCCGGGGCTGACCGCTTGGATGGCGGGTTCCCGACGCGGAGTTGACTGTAACAAGTAAGAATATGGAGATAAACCCCTTCATGCAGCAGAAAAGTGATCGGCTAGTATGTGTCTAGACGGCTGGCCGAGGGAGTTGCGATCGACGGTAGCCCTTGTGGGGGATAACCAGGGATACCTGCCATTAGAATTGAAAGGTGAGGTTTCAGTTCTCATGGGCTAAAAGGTGCCGTAATATAGAATTTGGCAGTCCAATGTCAAAATACTACTTCTTTTGTTTCTGTTTTATAGAGGAATGAATAGAGGAAATATGGAGACAACAACCTCACTTTCTAACTACATCTTCCCTTTTTATATAGTAATCTCTATCACAACCAAGACTTTTATATCGACTTCAACCATGGCCTTTGCAAGTCCAGACTCTCGACACGAGAACCAGAACCACACATCTTCCATTGTAGAGTATCCCTCAATAGAAACTGATCATCACAAACCCTCCCCAATAAACAAACAAGGGACTACCTCTAGCCAAGGGGCCGCTGCCACGGCATTGTTGCACATCATCACCTCACGTACTCCATCCACTGCCTTCCCACTTTCTCCGAGCAACCCCACCCCCCAAAACCTACATCTGCCCTTACCCGCCATCCCACAAGTAAAGACAAGCAGAAAGTCCCGGCTGCATTGTTACAAAGACGCCCCGGATGATCCACCTTCACTCAGTGAAAGGCCGCAAGTGTCTGGACAGTCAAAGGGGCGTCAGGGCGTCTAGAGAGCGTACGTGTTAGTCTACTTTCCAGCCAATGGATTGGCTATGCAGTGGATTTTCCCACAGACTACAGGCTGGAGGGGCCACAAGGGACAGAAGGCAAGGGACGGCAGCCGGGAGAGGGGACGAATCAAAGACTATGGGGACCTGGTTTGGTGTGACGGAGTATGAGTCCATTGCTCTATAAAGAGTTGAGGGTCCTGCTCGTTCATTCCGGATCTTCTTTGAAGGAAACAACCAAGCAACATCTCCAGTCTTTCCATTCGCTCTTTCAATACAGCATACCTTTTTTCTTCTTTGTCAATACCTCTTATTTTACATTTTACCAACTACAATCTCTCTTTAGACCATCATGAAGTCCTTCGCTATTCTCGCTATTGTGTAAGTATCCCCGCCTACTCATAACAAGTCGTTATCGCTCATATACTAACAAGCTCCAGTGGCTCTGCCATTGCCTCCGGCTACGGCTCTAACCCCGTCATGGACTCCCCCTATGGCTCCGGCTCTGAGGTCTCTTCTGCTGCCTCTTCCGCGGTCCCTACCGCCCCCGCCGCTTCTGAGTCCCTGCCTGCTTACGGCGGCGCTCCTACCATCCCCGTCTCTTCTGCTGTCGCCACCTCTCCCGCTGCCTCTTCGGCCCCCGCTCCCTCTGCCCCCGCCTACGGTGGCTCTCCCTCCATCCCTGTCTCTGCTCCCAGCGTCCCCTCCTCCGATGTCGCTACTTCTCCCGCTGCCTCTTCGGCTCCTGCCCCATCTGCCCCCGCCTACGGTGGCTCTCCCTCTCTCCCTGTCTCAGCTCCTGCTGGCACCACCGCTACTGGCAACTCTCCCGTCGGTACCGCTTCTGCCCCTGCTGGTACCGCTCCCGGCTACGGTGGCGTTCCTTCGGCTCCTGCTTCGGCTCCCGGTGCTTCGGCCCCTGCTTCTAGCTGGACTACCGTCGGCACTGCTCCCGTTGCTCCCTACCCTACTGTTGTCCCCTCGGTTCCCGCTCCTGGTGTTCCTGCGGGTACTGCCCCCTGTGCTTCCGGGGGTGCTTATCCTACTGGCTCTGGCAACGGGACTGCCTCGTACTCCGGGTCTAACCCCCCGACTGTCACTGCTGGTGCTGCCAGACTCTCGCCCTTCAAGTTCTTTTAAATTAGGATTTGATGTGTCTATTTGGAGAAAGTATCTAATGACATGGTGATGGTTTATACCCGAGGAGGAAGTCTGTGTATAGAGGAGAGGATCTCGAGATCAGAGATATCTAGATAGTATCAGTATATCACCGTAATAGCTAGTGTTCTTGGACTGAATATATAAACACCAGGAGAACCTTTTTTTTAATAACCTTATATTCCAATATATGATGTTGATCCATGTGTCTTTGCCTTGTAATATTAACCCAGTAATAAACACTATATCCATATTTATAATATATAATCAAATCAACAGTTGTATTGCTCTTGGTAGTTAATCCGCTTACATGTGTTATCATCAACAGGATGTTCATATCAATTTGTATATATCGTGAAGTCTTTCTACCACTGAAGTCTATAAATCCAAAACAAGCATATCATTAAAGCACCAGATAATAATCCTCATGAAGATCCCTCATATCTATCGGTTCAGCGTAGCCCAGCCCCCAACTCTTGTAGCAGGTGTCGGAGCCTTTACTGCAGGCTTAGTCTCCTCTTCCTCTACTTCCTCCTCCTCTATGTTTTCGTCCTTTTCCTCCGCCGCCTCCTCCTCCTCCTCCTCCTCCTCCTCCTCCTCCTCCTCATCATCATCATCGCCACCTTCCCCTTCCTCACCCTCACTGTCCTCCTCACTGGATGACCCCGACCCATCGCTATCCCCATCACTACCCGGATCGTAGTCCTCCTCTTCCTCATCCTCGGCGTCTTGAAGTCTCTTCTCCTCCTGCCACTCCGCCCTCTCCAATTGTGTCATACCCTTAGTTTCTTCCGGTACCGCCGCATCCTCTTCTTCCTCCTTCATCTCGACATCCTCACCATTCTCCTCCGCCTCCTTCTTCGCCGCCCGAATATTCTCCGCCAACACCAACTTTGCTTTGCGCTGCTCAGCCATACTGCGATCTGCCAATCCATTCTTCTTGACATACCGCTCATCAATTCCCTGGTAATCTTGCTGGTCGATCATTGAAAACTCAAACTCCTCCGTTTCTTCACTGCCACTCTCCCCACTAAACACCTCAACTACCATATTGAATGTCCTCTGCAAAACGCTCGTGTAGCTCACCGCTACAATACGCTCCAACGGAATAAAGAGTAGTGGCTTCTTGAACCCCCACAGAATCCCCGTAGCCAAAAAGAAAATATAGCCCTCCTTACTCCCCCGGAAAGCCTTAACATGCACAGCCTTCTCATTGGGTCGGTGACTTTGCTTAATCGCCGACGAAAACCGCGCCGGATTAGTCGCGACAATTTGCACCTTGGACCCTGCGCCCCTCAGGAATGTTCCAAACGCCCAATCAAACAAAGAGTTGTAGTCGCTCGCCAGTGGTGCTGCCTGACTAGCCTTCGGCCCCGCGATACTCTCTGGCTTCGGCGCTGTCGCATTCACCGTAAACACTAATGGATCCGGCGCTGTCGCGCCCTTAGGCGCAAAGCTGGCACCGTAGGGAAGCAGAATATAATTATGTTGAACCTGGGTCTTCTCAGGGACAGGAAGATAGAAAGCGAATTCTGCAAATAGTTAGCAAAAGATTCTCTTGGTCTCCGTGATGTCATTTCCGCTTACCAAAATCCTTCCAAGCAAATACCGACCCAGCAACAGGCTCCGATGACCTGGCGGCCCGCCCATAGATGCCACTGGCGGTGAAGCAAAGGTCAAGTTTTTTGCGAATGGGAATACTCAGCGAGATATCCTTAATTTCCAATTGGACTGGTTCCGCCGCAATCTTCCCGGTAGGTGAAACATCACCATTGCCGCCCGTATTAGGAGTTTTCCGCCGTTTAGAGTCGGGTTCTTCCGAGCTATATAGTTGGGTGTGAACAAAGTTGGCGATATCGTTGAAAAGCGCGACGCGATCAGGCGAATCTAGGTACCAGACGTGTCAGTTTGATGTTTAATAAATGGGTGGATGATATACTGATATATGATAAAGAGCATTGCTTACCAGCGGCACGCTTGATACCAGAGATGATGTCAGGTCGTGACTTAAAGATGAGGCTGAACCTCTCATTGTCAAGGCCAGCCATTATGGGCGGTGGTGATATTGGGAATAGACTAAGATTTGGTGTATATGTCGAGTTTTTGACCGGTCACACGATATTTCCAATTCGGAAGTTGAAAAATAGACAATTGCAATAATACCGCGACCGTCACGAATTTCAAGATAAATAAGAAAAAAGAGAGGGAAAAAAATAGCTTCGAATTGGTTGATAGCAGCAAAAGTCGCAGGTTAGGTCGTCGCTGATGTCAAAAGCGCGTTGCTTGATAAAATGTCAATGGCAGTGGTTCGCAATCCTTCCTTTATTTGTATGGTAGTTGCACTATTAAGGCCACTAAAAAGTCCACGACGTACGTGGGTAGTTGCTACTAGGAGTTCACAACGAATATGAGCCAAAACGGGCAATAACGGTTTTACATATATCGACGAAAAAATTGCTTGCTTAATCAAAGGGAAATTCATAATTCATATTGTATGAAATTCTATAATTTTACTGTGAATTATACTCTAACTTTTTGTTCTTCGCTTTGATATTCTATAAACACAAATTCAATATCCCTTCGCATTTGCTATCTACTATTGCGCAAAGCTGCCCAAATCCGCAATACCACCCACAAGCGGAAACATTGAAGCTGTGCCAAATGATCCGCTACCCCCCAGGTTACGCAGACCTTTGAAAAGTGGGGCGAACCTGTTTATGGGCGGGGATTCCGCTGGTCGTCACTTTTGGGTTATACTATATTGTGGCGTATGTATGTTGTATGTGGCACCTGCGCGCCGTAAATGTGGCGTTGATGCAGTTGCCGTTGGTGATATCTGAGGGGAATGTGAGCGAGTGATGAAATAGCTGTTACATGTGCCTCAGAATAATCATTGGGTTTATGGTTTCTCTTTCTGTTTATAGCATTGTCTCTGTTATGAATTATCTTGTCACAACATTTTGTGTGTTTATTTATCAATATCCAGGTGCTTTCTTGTTCCTTGCTATCTCGCCTTGATCTCGTAGCTTCATACCTGCTTACCATGTCGTTTCCCAACGAATACATGTCCCGGCGAGTTGCCGATTCCGCCGCAAAGGCTTGTGATATCTGCTACAAGGCTACTTCTACTGTCCTCTTCTCAGAGTCTCCAGAGGGCAAGGTATGTACTAACCCTAACCCCATAGATAATGACATCATTGTCAACCATATTCAACATCATGAAATTGACAAAATTCATAGGATTTTTTCTACGTATGTGCTATTCACTTGAAAGACAAAAAGTTTTGTACGCCCAAAATAGATACAGAAGCGGTAGAAACAGAGAAGAAAAAGGCAATGGAAGAGGAAATTAAGAGAGTAAAGGAGGAGTATGAGGCGAAGAAGAAGGCCAAGGAGGACAAGAAAAAAGAGAAGGAAAATGACAAAGATGAGAAGAAAGACGAAGAGAAAGACAAGGCCGACGACCCCAAGAAAAGCGATGCAGACAAGAAAGAAGGAGATCTTGGCTCTTCAGTAAGTTTCAACTTTAGGCAACACTGAGCTTGAGAGCTTGCCTGACTAATACCATCTCTCAGACACCACCAGCCGCGGAGCCCCGAGTCTTTACATTGATACAGTAAGTCTTGGAGATATTGAAAATGGATATTACCTTCCTAACATTTGACCAGAACCTTTTATGATATCCGCAAACGCAAAAGGAGAGACCTTGAACTTGCTCGCCGCCAACTCCAACAATCACAAATCAACCGCCAACGCATGACCCAAGATGATTTCTTCCCTAGTGTCCCCAGCGGCCCACCAACTAAGAAAGCTTAACCATATAAATCGGCCACGATTTGGTTCCGCCCATCCCATCGCAATGCACTCTTACACATTCCTATATGACATCTCCTCTGGCTCACCCTCCACATTATGCGCACTTTTTGCCATTGTAAGGCCCGTATAAATATGACATAACAGTATATATATATTCGCTGCTTATTCACCGAATATATATGTATGAGCTTTTTTTAGCTGTTACTATATGCAGAGAGGTCATAAAGGAAGAGTCCATGGTAGGTAGGAATCCAGCGGAAGGGCGAGTGGAGTGTGTACCATAATGCAGGCGGTGTAGAGCGGATATCTGTATGCCAGATTGACTAACAAACCGGGCCGTAAGGGGGCTATGTATTAAATAGTCAGAGGGGGTGCTATAATGAGAAGTGGTCGAGGGGGGGTAGGAGATAGAGATCACGGGCTTTGTGTTACATTGGATTGGTGGACCCGAGAAGCGCAGGATAGGGAAGTAATGGTGCCTGTATAAGACACTAGTCCTGCGTTTTGGTGGTCAGATAATGGAAGTATGCTTGAGATTAGTCTTGATTGTGTATATATCGGTTGGTTAATATGGTCTAGGAAGTTCAATACTCAAAAGCTTATGGCTTTAAGAGCCATTGACAACCCTAGTGCAAGTTGTTATCTCTATAACCTTCATATCACAAACTAATAGGATGCGATCTCTAGTTTGTTTTTCCCAATCACTACCAGAATTAACTTCATTTTCATGGTTCCGGTGTCTTGTTATTATTGCTTGTTTCCAAAGGAGATATTGTCACTGGATTCACCATTCTAGGACAACATGCCGTGACTTCTTACATACGTAGGACCTCCTTACATGCATAAGACAACTATACGCAGTATCCAGATTTCTTCAGAAAAGAAACTTCATAACCAAGTTTTCCAGCTTCATAACTTACAACAATCTAGTGTCCTTGATCATAATGACTATTACGTAGGTGTCACATGTAAATAACCTTATAGACCGAAGCCGGGATCTAATGTCCTTGACTACAACACCCTTCATCATATATCTAAAATGGGCACTAACTAGCCCACGTAGATTTTCTCCATTACCATTCACGCGGTGTTCATTCCGGAGGTCACTTTCCAACTAAAGATTACTAGTGCACCCCGGCATCCGGGAAAGGGTAAAAGGATCAACTCCAGGTTTGTCAGACTCACGTCAGATAAGTAATGCATGTACTTATGCCACGATAAACTCGTAATTTAAACACAGACTCCCAGTGAATGTTGGGGGCCAGATTGGGTAGAGAGGGTTGCATTTCTTCATGTCCTTGTGATCGGGGCTTTACGGTCAGTGGTGTTAAGACAGGAAGTCGGAAGGATCATAAGGAGAGAAGAATGGGAGGTTTATAAGCCTTGAGAGAAGATGACAGTCAGGAGATAATCAGATTGTGAGTTGAATGGAAAATATTCTTAACTGTGTTGATAATAAGTGTTTTTAGAACCATGGCATAATATAGTGTGGCGCATTACGCAACCTTGATTCTTCTTTGTTTATCAGATCAGTAAGGCAGTTAGGTTCACTATAGACTGTATCTATATGCCTTAATATTCTCTTTTGTTCACCCCCTCTGATGATCTCACCATTATCTTTGGAGTTTATCAGAACAAAGAGAGCTTATGTCTATCCTTCTCTTTCGTCTTCCCCTCCACGCTTAATTTTTCTGAAACCATGAAACCTTCATATCCGTAAATTACTACCCATTTCGCAACATCTACATTCTAGTCAGCCACCAGACACCGTTAGTGTTAACTGGAGTCCTTTGATAACAACACGCCAGCTGTTAGGCCTGGTATACTTCCAGATAACCATCCAAAGTACTGTGCAGTGCTACTACGTAACCATTGTACTCCCTAAGATATACACATCTTCTGCAGAGAACCGTCTTTTATAAGGCCGTATACCTGCCAAATGCCACTATCTCTTTGGCCATTGGGCATCCGGCATCCCGCAACCAAACAGCGGCTATGCAAGGCGTTCCCATGCGGGCGAAAGCTCATGGTTGACTTTGTACGAGCAACTAATAGTCATTTTACCAGTGGGATATTAACAGAACATAATCATAAATACCAGTCCAAGTTTATTACTGTGTTGAAAAGACCAATATCATAGTTCTTTGGACTATGTTTAAGACAAAGGACACGGTGGACCAAATGTTAAAATAGCACCTATCTCATATACCTTGTTGGCTGAGGGTGTGTGATTTTGGGTAAACTAATGATAGATGAGCGAGATCCGGGATGTTCTAATTAGAATAGAAAGAGGAATCTTGTTAGAGGAGGATTTGGGACTGAATGGGGTTAAATAAGTCCTTTCGTCGGACCAACTGGATTCATACTTTCGGTGCTTGAATAATGAAATTGAAATGGTATTATTAGTGGTAAATGAACATTGCCTCCATCGGTGCACCTGATCAACTGAGGTAGTGTCCTAAAAGAAACAAATCAGTCTTCTTTTCCTCGTAATCCAAGGAAACCTAACTTTTAGGGTCTCTGTTGTTAGGCTACTCCTGTCCTTGGCTTCTTCCGTAACCTCCATTCAATATTCCACGGTAAACTCCGCTTTAGCTTCACCCCCCACGGTTCCTTATTTCCAAATTATTGGTAACTCGCTCACCATTGCCACACCACCACCCCTCAGTCACAATCAACTAGACCCTCTAGAATGTGGTCAGCCCAACATTTGATGTCACGGCCGACTGATGTCTCTTCTCATCCATGCCTTTGCCCTAATCCAGCCCTATCGCATCCTGACTCTGACCGAAAACCTAGATCCCTCGCCTCATTTTCTCTTCCCTCCCCTCATAATCTGCCGACGGTGAAGCGTCCCATGTTGATGCGAGGGTTTACTGCATGTGATTGCTGCGCGTACGCACGTAAGGAGAACACCTGTTGCCGATCACTTCTATATTGGGCCATCAGTTACCGTATTCTTTTCCTATGTTTATTAACTAAGCTTACCATTGGATGCAATCCTCTATTCATGCAATTGACACAACTACTTTTTCTCTTTTTGGTAGCCAACTTATCCCCTTCATTCGTTTACTAATGACGCCCCTTCACCGCACCCCCAGGCTCTACTTGTAGAGAAAGTTCTTGAGGTATCTCAGAGTTACACATCGATTGCTAGCCACACAACTAGAGAGGCGTGCTGGGAGCAGAAATGGTTTCCCGCTCAGGACTGTCCCACCACCACGCATAACATCCCGCTGTTCGAGTGCCAACGCCATCGCCGTGATACCTGATATCCTTGGAGACGGCTGGTTATTCACCATAGCCAAACTGTATTTCAAGCTTAGGATTTCCTGGCTAGTTACTCCACACTCCTTGTGTCTCGTACTAAACTCCATCTTGATACCTCGCACATCTGAATCGTATCCCGTCTTACTCCATTCTGTGGCACCCCTAAGTAAGCCCATGCATCCCTCTTCCCACCAATCGACTTGTTGGCCCCAAAACCTCCCCGTTATTCAATTACACTTTTCCCATCCACATATTGACGTTGACTTTCTCACAAAATGCCATCTCTAGTTCCCAATACGTATATCCCAACTACCCACACTAGTCTCTAACCAGTCAGCACATTGCCGACCTCACAGTTAGCCATCTCTATGTAAAATCTGGCCCTTTTCTCCATGTTTTATATGTGATTAGTACGCCCAAACTGTTGAAAATACTCACTAGTCCAGAAGGCTACTACTACCGCATGATAGTAACAAATTTTCTGATAGCTTCTCTGAAAGCTATACCTACCCGCTGATCAAATCCCCATTTTTGCTCTCAAGACTTCGATATGGGGACGAATTCTGACCGGCTAGCCACCACTTTACACAAATATAATCCAATAACTAAGAAGCCTGGCCTAAGGTCTATCCTTAAAATTCTCTAAGGCAAAATGTGGCCATGAATTCCGGGACCTTTGTCATGCATGCAGTCACATCGTGTTATTGCAGCATCTAGATTAAGTATTCGTATCATAAATGACGACATGTTCCGTCCTGTAAGCCACTAACGCCATTCCGCTACAATATATACATACGAGTCACTGGTACTCGTGACACATGTATGTCAATCTTCGTATCGATTAGTCTGTGCAACCCCACCAATAGCATTTCGCCTTTTTCATATTCCTACATGTACGATTGCCCCTCATTTGACACCTTAACTCTGGCACCATGAGTCGTGTCAATGATCGATCCACTCATATAATTGTAAATATGCCCCCATAGTACTTATTAACGGACTCTAACTTTGATATTGAGCCAATGAAATCTCCGAATTATATGCCACTTCGTACAAATGTCGCACAACTTGCGGGCCAGTCGGGCTAGACAGCGCCTAGACTATCTCCTACGCAAAACAGGCATACGGCAATAGTAGCTCATTTCGGCATAGACATAAGCAATGTCACGGCTGAATCAGAATCGACATGTGCCACTAAGGTTCTGCGTTACTTATGGAAAAGGTTGATTAGGCCGAGCCAGCGAAGTTGGCTAGTGAAGGCTTAGACGTAGTTATGGAGGGCCTAAGAATCAAGTTAGTTGGGATATCAAGTATATTGAGGGAATTGGCTTTAGACAAGCTAGGTAGCTCGGAAGTGAAGAAGACTGTAGTGGTAGGTAGTGTATAGGTTAGGGATAACGGCGAAAAAAAAAAGTATTAAAAAGTATATATAACATGTAAAATATGAGAAATATGCGAATAGTATGAAGAATACCCTCGGCATGGCTGATTTTCCGCCCGGCATCATGTTTTCATCCGTCACGGAGATCACATATTGTGTTGTTACACTCGCTGATAGAAGGCAGCACGTATAATCAGACCCCCCCGTCCACCGTTGAGACTAGGATAAAGATAAAAAAAGACCCAAAAAAAATACATTTCATACCGTCCGTCCCGCCGATGTTCCATGCCTACCCAACCCAATCATCAAATCCCAACCAGTCCAGTCAATGCGCGTTGCCATATTCCTTATGCCTCTCCCTACCGGTTCTCCTACAGTGATGGCTTCAGTCACTCGCCTAAGCTAATCAATATCGCCATCAGCCACTCCAATGCTGTGTGTATGTGCCATACGACCAGTCAATTTGTCCGCCCGCCATCAATCCACTCACCCGGCAGTCTTAACCAATGTCAACCCTTACAGGTTCTGACGCACACGCGGTGGTCTGCGGATTCCAAATTTGCGCATTTGCTGCCCAACGGGCATCTCTTTAACCTCATCAACCCGACTCTTCTGCAAACTGAAGGCAGGGGTAACCCACTCAGAGCAAGAACAACGGAATCCTTTCCATGAATACCGTCCAACTGCACTGGTGCACCGCGAGTTAGGGCACATCAATCTTCCTTCTAACTCGCCGGCCTCCAGTGTATTCTTCATCCAGCTGAGCGGTTCAATAAAGTAATGCTGGCACGCCTGGTCTGGGCCTAATGGGGCCCCTGCCGGGGCAAACGGATTGTTGTGCTCTGTCGCAATGATAAATTGCCCTGTTACTAGCGTCGTCCGGCACATTTTACACCGAAGGCTGGGGTGTACAGGTGGCTTGACTGTCTTTGGAACACCATTGGCATCAACCTCAGGGTCTTCATCATCCGCCCATTTAAGTCTTGACTTGGCCAGATCATCATCCTCGTCTTCGAAGCGAATGATGGTAGGAGCTGTGCCACATGCAATCGATAAATCCACATCACGAGAATACGCCCATTTGCGGTAGATTGGGTGGTTGGTAACATCTTCAGGACACGCCATCTCCCACCACATAGCTAGTTGCTCCCTGAACCCAGGGTTAGGGTCGGCAATACCACGACCGCGGCGGACCCATTCTACAGCGTCGAGGACTGCATCTGGGCCATTGCGGCGGCGCCGGATGCGGCGTACTGGGTCGATAGCAGCCTCATGAGAAAGCCCGAAGTATTCAGGGTACTTCCACATAAGATAGGCGCAAATGACACTCACTGACCGTGACTTTCCCATAGCACAGTGCACGTAGATAGCGTTACGTCTGGGAGGGCCAAGAGCGACAACAGCCTGGATAGGCTCCGATTCCTGTTCCGGTTCAGATTCAGGGGGGGGGATTGTTTTCCTCGGTCCAAATATGGACTCTGCTGCTAAGCGATCCGCCCGATCAGTGAGTGACTCTTGTACTACTGGGGGTGACGGTGACGGCTCTGGGTCCGCCTCGGTAGCGGGCTCGGGGACAGGCTCGGACGCAGGCACAGGAGGTGTATATTCAGGTTCTAAGTCGGCCGTAAGAGCTTGATCAATATACTTGACGGCGGCAGGCAGGTGAACCAGAAGATCCTCATCTTCCATGTCATCAATTTCGATAATATAGTGGTCATACTCGTCGCCAACAGCATCGTTGTTCATGTTACCCAGGACAGACAGAATATGAGTGATGCCATGATCTCTTAATGCTTGCGGACGCTTCAAAGCGAAGACACTGTAGTATAACAAGGTTAGTAACTATCCTCCAAAAACAAATGGCCACAGATATTAAAAGATTCGGATTTGACATGTGAAAGTAGTTGTTCCTTGCATAGCAAACTCCATTGTTTTTTAAAATTGGCATCCATCATCCATAAACCTACCCGCCAACGAAGATCTCATCATCACCCGGGACCCGATTGAGAGCCATGAATGAAAGCGCCCGGTCTAATCTTTGCCGAGGCCGGCTGCGAAATTCTTCCTCGTTTTCTGGCCCAGGCCCAAAATCATTATCTCGTGATCTCTCTGGCAGGGCTGGTGAGACCGGGCGAGACGTAGCAATGTGCTCCTCTTCTTCTTCTTCAATATTCTGTTGATTCCCTGGAAGTTTGCTGGGATCAATAGCAGCTTCACGTTCAAGCTCCGACAGCTTACTGATGAAGCTTAGTCGTTGCGTTTTGAGGCTCTTGGCGATAGGGTCGTCGTCCATAAAGACGGATTGCGCCAAGTATAAACAAGGCGGCGTAGAGAATAATTAAAGGTTTGGGTATCGAGAAGAGTAAAACTCCAAAAGAATATATAACGTTAAATTCAAGGTATGAAATGGTCGTATATGCAAAGACACACGTTTGTGATATGTCGAGATAGAGATATGTATGTCGTGTGTGGAAAACTAGGTGTATATGTGGGTACCAGTACAGGTCCTTCGGTTCTCGTTCCGCAGTGGCGGCAAAAGGAGCAGGGTGAAAACTGAAAGAAGAGACGAAATTCAGATCGGGTGAGAGTAGCTAAACCTAGTCAAATTACTGCAAGGTGAAGTATCAAAACTGCAGATAAGTTCGTTGAGGTCGGGGTTCACGAAAACAGCCGAGAAAAGGGGAGACAACAATCTCACAGTCGATTTGGTGGAGAGACTTGGTATGACCAGGGAGAGTCAAAGAAGTTGCTGAGTTGTATACACTGTTTGAGCAAACAAAGAGAGCTTATGAAGTCAATACAAGCAAGTAGATATTGAAGATCAAAGATAGAAGCGCGTCGGTAAAATGACCAGACGCAGGAGCAAAAGTTGATTTTCAAGGTTCAAGGCTGATGACCAACCAGGTGATGTAGTTTCCAGAAACTCACAGGCAATGAAATGAGCCTTCGTTGCTGAGCTAATCAAAAGATGGGAGGAACAAGACCAGGGAACCACATAAATATACCCACGAGGGAGCTCTGACGATGACGCAGAGAAGCCGGCGAAGCACCACAGAAGGATGATGTGAAAAAAAGCAAAGTATCAGTCACCACAGAAAACAAAACGCCCAGGGCACTGAGGGGCAGCGGGCAGCTGCGTGCAGCGTTGCTGTATGTGGTGGCCAGGGGCTGTATATAGAATTGATATGTAAAGTGTGTGCGGGCCGCTGTCGATGTTTCGTTTCGAGAGGGGCCAACGACACAGGCGAAATGTGGGTTGGGTTTTGTTGTGTGGAGGGAAGGGGAGGGAGGAGCGCGCAATAGAAAGCCACGGCGAGATGATGCAATATTGGGAAGCCAACTGATTCAATTGGTGCCGACTGCGTGGAAAGATTTGGAGACAGCGGTTGGGGCAAATGATGGGCACCAGAGCCGTGAGGCTAGATCAGATTTTCTCGGCCCACGAAAAGGTCGAGCAAGCAAAGTGGTTGTTATTTTATAACAGAAAACTGGGGCCAATGTATTCCTAAGTAGTGGTTTCAGCTTGAGGAAGGAGCGAGTTGTCAAAGATTGTGCATAAGCCTATCAAGGATGAAGAGAATTAAAATCGAAGCCATCATCAGCTGCAGCAGCAATAGTCAATGGGACGATTAGGAACTGAGTGCTGTCACGTTACTGGGGGAGATAAATATCGGATGGAAAAACAATGGCGGCGCATAATCCAATTTTACCTATATTAAGGCCAGGACGGGGATTTTAGACAGAAGGGCTCTCAAAGTCTGGTCCTATGAACCCTCCACCAGAGGAACAGCGGAAGAATGGTCGACGGTTGTAACCTAGACCCACTATTTTCTAGAAGGTGAACATCGTGGTCCACATTAAATGTTTAAGGGTCATGAACAATTACAATCGTCATCATCACTTTCAAGGCCCATCTTCTCCAGGGTTTATGTTATTGTTATAATGGAGAGTCCTGGATGTTTGATAAAATATTCATAATACACCATGAAGCTAGTTTGTTTACAATAATAATAGACTTGGACACTGAGCAAATTATATCCTATTTCTCATATACATTATTATCATCATCATCATCATCATCATCATCATCATCATCATCCCGCGCCCTGCCCACCCCTACATCTGCTGGACCTAACCACCTGAACCTAACTGCCACTCTTTCGGCAAAGCCCAGTGCTTGCGTTGCACCGCGCCAAAATGCAGCTATGCATGAAATAACACCTACACCAACGCACAGATACTCTCTCCCTCGCGCTCCATCTCTTTCCCCCCTTCCGCGCCAAATACACACTGGGCATTGACCGAAAGCTCTTCTCGACCGTCCAGTCAACGGGGAGTTGCGGACCTGACGGTTGGGGGCGGATTCAATGTAACGTGCTCTTTATTAGGAGATGTGGACCCGCCGCACGAGGTGTCTATGCTAAACACCAAACAAGCATCGTGAGGTTGCACATGTCGCTTGGAGATGACGGTCTACTTGGCTTCTAGCCATATGACCTTCATTCTAATTTTCTCCGCCTCCATATGTTTCCACCACCAAACATCATTGTCTGGTTCAAATCTCCCGCCTCGCACGACCCTCCTCCGGCCAACCAATATCCCAGGTAGTTAATTCCCCGTAGCCGCCTATGTCTCGCCAGCCTTCTCTCCTACCTGGCTCTCCGTGATCCCCGAAGGAGACAATGATCCGCAGATACCTACCTACATTGCCAGTTCTCTGATTCCCTCCACGCCTCGACAAAATCGACAATTTCTTCAAGACATGAGATGATTGGCGATGGTCTAGATCAGATACTGTGAGTACTATAAAGATATGAGACAGTATATATATGAGACAATGGACCTAATAATGGATAATGTGTTGCTTAAAGGAGTGAGAGCTGAGAAAAACACTCATTATCTATGTATTCTCTTGTAACGAAGCCCAAAACCACTACCAGCAGCTGCTAGAACACATCATGATGATATTATACCCAACTCCTGGAGGGTAACTACCAGTCAATGGCAGCAGTCGGTCCGTTTAATGGTCTCAAAACTAATATCCGACAAGAGCCAGCAACCTATAATTCATCATATCATCACATCAGATCAACACATAAAAGGCATTTTGTTACTTGGTATATATTAAAACTCTTGACTGTAAAAACCTTGTCTAGTCGTGATTATAAACAAACAACCCGGGGTTCCATCCCCTAACCGACAACTAGCCGAATAAATATCCTCCCAATAATATAAATCCGAGAGGTTCCAACACGTGATTAGTCACTCTAGACCATACAATACCACAGCCCAAGACCCTCCGTAATTTTATATGTCGGTCAATAAAAGAAATAAAATAACAAAGACAGACGCAACATCGTTTCCAAAGGTCGGCCGTATAAAACCACAACGAAACCACATATAGGCTTACGTTGGGGCGAATGAAATCTCCCGGAGACGCCAGGAGATATAAAAACACCTCGCAAAGTGTACGCAATAAACCCAATCATCCTCCCCTAATCATAACAGTAACTCAGGATATGCAAAATGACAGAAATATGACAAAATAAAACAAGACAGAACATGAGACGGACAGAAGCCCGACATTACACGAATGATGTGATGAACAAGAAAAAATCAGAAAGCCTCCAACGCCGAACAAAAAAGATCCCAAAAAAATAAGGGGTGTCAAATAATGACAAGAGTGTGAAAAGAAAGGATCGACAAGAAGTCAAAGGTGTGATGAGATACTGAGGAGCCTACTCATAAGTAGAACGCCTTCACTCTCCTTTATAAAAAGAAACGGGCAAGGACAAGAAAGCTTAACGAGCATCCTCATTCTCCTCCTGCATACAAGCATTCTCCAGCTGGTTTGTCCACTTCCCGCTTGTCCCCGAGTGCGAGTGCTTCAAATGCTGACGGAAATGGTCAGCTCGGTAAAACTTCTTGCTGCTGTTGCACTCCCGGAACTTGTGGGCAATTTGCAAGTGGCGGACTCTCTCATCCCAATCCTGGTCGCTGGCCTTGCGGGTCACACCGTCAGCCAGGAGAGGACCGCGACGTTCAAAGTCCTCACCGCAGTAGCCGCAGGTGTCGTACTTGCCACCAGAAGACTGGTTCTCGTGGAAGGCCTTGTCATAATGTTCTAGGGCCTTGCAGCTCCAGCTGTGGCGACGGACGTGAAGAGAGTTCTGATGACGTTCAGCTTCGTTCTTGTTCTTGAAGCGGTTGCCGCAGTAGTGACACTCGTATTGCTTTTCAGCTTCGTGGGCACTAGTATGATGTTAGTGGATAAATCAAGAACAGTAGGCAAAAGTGTTAACTTACCGAAGTTCGGCGAGAGTCTCAAACTTCTTAGGCTTTTTCTGGCAACACTCGCAGATATACATTTGATGAATGTTCTTGTGGGTATCGCCCTTGAGTTCGTTTACTCTGCGAGGAGAAGCCATGCTGCCAGTGCGCTGATGGGGAGGCCTGGAGATAGAACCACGTGGGGAAATGTTCATGGGCGAACCGGTGTCAGTGTACACAGAGGGGTGAGCTGACGGAGGCACCTCCATGGGCATGTCATGCCCAAAAGGTGTGTCAATGGTAGCCAACCGGCCAGCTGGTGAGACACGGTATGCAATCTCACGCCGGCGCATCATATCGTATTGGGCTGCTGGGTTAGGGGCAGCGGGTAGAGGGTACTCGGCATCAAGAGGTGAAAAGGCACGACGCTTCTGGCCAATGCGGTCGTTATAGGCATTGCGCTGCATCTCATGCTCATCCATGGGCATGGGAGCATCGTAGCCATGACGGCTGATAGCACGGTGGCCATCAGGAGGGGAACGGTCATAGTCGCTGTGAACACCAAAGGCAAATGGTGCGGTGGCTGAACTAGGGGAAAGAGCAGAAGTTTGATAGGTGTCGGAGGGAGGAGAATCCATAGGTCCATAGCTACGCCCCGAGTAAGGAACGCTGCTGATTGGTGGCAAGGCAGTGTTGAGGGCCGGACGAGTAGGAGTATCATAAGAGCGGGAAAGCTGGCGGGAGCCAAAGGGCCGAGCGGGAATAGTAGTGTTCAGCTTGTCCTTGATGCTGGTAGAGTATTCATCTGTGCTCTGGTGGTGGTATGTCAAATGAGCACGACCGAAGCCCTCGGCTAGAGACGGCAGGCTACACGAGGATTCGGTTAGTGGGTATGTAGATGGCGAGGTGAATGGTGACGTCGCATACCGGATGGAGGCGCTCGAAGAGTTTGAGGAGATGCTGTGGTATCCCTCATCTTGGGGAGTCATGTTATCTCTAATTTTGCAGTGAGGACGGTCACTGTAGGAGTTGTCGACGCTACCATAGGCACTGCTGGCGACGGAAGAGACCGACGAGGCATGTGGCCGACGGTCGAAATAGTTACCCCCAGAATATGAAGACTCCATCTGGTTATGATATTGATCAGGTCCAGTGACGGGGTTTCTTGGCGGTGGCAGCGGTGGGGGGATGTCGTAGATATATTTTTGTGAAGACGGGATGTTGATAGCTCTGGAAGAAATAGAGAAGCCGTGACCCCGGGATGACCGCTTCTCTATATTAATAGACGGGGCAGAGCCGTCAGGGTAATATACTGATGGTTCCATGGTGTATAAGCAGACGGAATGTGAGTGTGAAGATGCAAGGTCAAGCGATAAAGCAAGGGAGATCAGGGTGTGGCTGATGAGCTGAACCAAGACGGCCGGTTGCTTGATTCGGAAGTATAGAAGGCGGACTCGGGGAGTGGAATATAGAAGGGGGCGATGTGATGTAAGCGTGGCAAGGTAGGCGACGAATACTTGTCAAATAATGATGGTGGTTGATGAATGTTCTCCACGCGAGCAACAATGATGGCGGACGTGGTGGACCAAACTTGGGAATTATGAAGCCAGTGGATCATATGTGAAATGTGTATAGCAAGCAAGATATGCCCGACGGGCGGGACAACCGTCTTTCTATATGGATCTGAGAAGTAATGGGGAAGGAAACCCAAGAGGTGGTGTAGTATCACAGCGCTGCAGGACTAAGTGGCAAAAGCAGATGAGGTAAGGGGGGCGTGTTAAATAGTTGGACTATATCAATACACCACTTTTCCTCATAGATACACTCTCTCAAACACTTCCCACGGTGGAGGTTGCGAGGGCTGCTGAAGGAGCAGGAATGGGAAGTAGGATGAGCTTGGTGGAAGGGGGGTTGCCAACTCAAAAAGGTGCAAGGCTAGGGCTGTTCGAGGACCTGTTAGGGGTGGTAGTCGAGCAGCGAGGGTTGGACGAATCCAAGGCAGTCCTTGTCTACGGGCAAGATGCTGTCAAACGTGTGAACAAGGCGTTGTACTTGTGTTGCCAACGTTGGCTTTTTTTGGCGCAGGAGAAAAGTGCGGGACGACAGTGTCCTGTGTAAGAGCGGTGTTGTGCGGGATTGAAGCGCTTGGGAAGCCGTGTTTAATGCCGTGTTAACGAGTACACCAGGCTGTAATCTGGCGATACGGGCGGCGAAAAGCGGGTTGTTGGCAGCGGATTCGAGCAGGAGGGTGAATAGGCCCAATTCTAAAGCTAGCAAGAATGATGCAAAGTCCAGTGAATGCTGGAAATATAATTCAGGTGCAAGCGACTACACAATTGCTATGGCTGTAGATGTTTGTGGTGATATGGAGTGAGACAATGCAGAATTTTATTTCTGCCTTGTTCGCGATATTTCTAGGCCCACGAGATGCAGACGAGGAAAGAGCCAACGCAAGTTGTGGATACCCGATTTTCTCTATCACTCGACGACAAAAGGCAACTACCACGTCCTATAAAAACCGTGATGTAGGACGAATATAATGCAGGTGCTTGCCAAATCGATCAGGAACAACGGGTCGCAAACATTAAGTTGTAAAGGCAAGAGGCAGGTGCATGTGATGCAGGATATCCGGCTTGGGGGTGAAAGGACCGAATAATATACAGACTACACCGGTACAAGTGATATGAGCTGACAGTGAAGAGGAAATATGTTATTTTCGTCGGGTCTTTAGAAAGTGAGAGCGAAATAATGCTGGATTAAAATGAGGGTGCGTTTTTTCAAGTAATATGAGGTCGAATTAAAGCAGAAATTGGTGTAAGCTGCCAGATATGTCGAAGTTGATTTCTGGAGGTCGTCGAACGAAGTGTCTGACACTTACGCAAATTTGTGAGGTGGGACGATGGTGCTGACAGACGTATCGTAAGTTGTGGTGGAGATGTAGGTGATGGAGTTTACTCTATATGTTGAGAGTTGCCAAAAGTTTTACTTTGAGCTAGAAAAAGGCCAAGCGGTTGATGCTCAGATGTGTGGAAGCGGGCGAACGCACTCTTAAGAAATTCTGAACTTTCTCTGCTAGTCAAAGCTCGACTGGGGGCTTCTATTTTCTATGGAGGAGAGTTGTGAGAGACAAGATCCTAATAGGTTTACCAGGGGTGCATATAGAGTACTTTAGCTTGACTTTGGTAGATTCTTCTATATATACTCCCTGGCGTCCAGAGTCTTCCCGTAGAATGTCCCTTAATATTGTTATAATCACACCCCGCTTCCAGACACTCTTCAGTGAGACGGCAGCGTGTGCGGGCCACCCATGAGCCTGTGTATATCCCCTGTCTTTCAGTCCTTTGTAGGGCGTGCAGATAACTCTACTAGGCTCGAAGGGTGTGCAAGCCAAAGCCACAAGTTGAATACAACAAGCATAGTAATTCAAGATCAGAAAGGGTCTGTGGATGTCCTTTTTTCATCTTCTGCTTTTGTTGGTTTATTTTCCGTTTTCTTTTGGGGGATTTGATTGTTCTCTGAACGGCTTGTGTGTTTTCTTATAGTTTGTTATTGGATTTAAGACAGAGAGGGAAATTGACGAGCGACTCCAGATCGTGAAGGGATGAGAGTTGAGGGGTTTCTTTTTAACGAGGCCACTTGGGAGTGATACTCTAGCCTATCCATGGTGTAGTAATCACAGTATGAGTTTATATATATATATAATATGAATATATGCGCATCGATGAGAATCCATATATTGGCAATTGGAAAGCTGGCACAATAGTTACTATTGTCTCCTGACCCGTCCCGAATATCATGAGCATGCCTCCATCACCCACACCATAATGAGATATGAGCCGTGTGCCAAGGGTGTATTTAGGGTCAGATTTTTACGAAGTAATGATACTCTACTCTGGATGATGAATAATAAGGCTTCTTATGGTGATAATAGTTGATCAGTCGAAGCCAACTAGGATCCCGTCAGCTGATGCCCTAGTCTTCCACAAAGGCTAGCGATCAGTAAGACCCGATGAAGTCACTTTCATTCCGACCTTGGCCCTGTCGAGACCGGTTCAGGGCATTATCTCAGAAGTTCGCTTGGACAATAAGAGTATTTGTGTCTGGTGAGCAAAATTGGGCCTAGATTCTGACAGTTCGTGGTGGCAAAGTTTGGTCTCGAGTTGGGTAAAATCGATCATGACATCTGACTAGGAACAAGATCTGACAAGTGCGGTGATTTCCATTGTGGAAGGTCCTCAAGAGTTGGAGAGCCCCCTGAAACATGACCAACAACGATATGTAAATTATCTTACCCTGAGTCCTGGATGCTTCTCCCGCACCCGCTCGTTCTCCTGTCTAAGTTTTCTATTCCATTTTTCCCTCTCCAACGCTCAAGATCGTAGTCTCGATCCTCCGTTCCCTAGCAATTCTCGTTGTCTCTGCCTCTGCTCAAGAGTGACCAATATAGGGCAACGAGCCAAAGCTTGGTTGATTCGGGGACCGACTAAACCACTTGCACTTCTACCTATAATGACGAAATCCTTAGAGTGGGATCTGTCAGACCAGTTGTCTACGAGTTGAACAAGTCTACGGGTTTTTGAAGTTTAAATTTCATGACTATTAAAAGGGAGATGTTGTCAGATGGTGGTAGGCTTAATAAAGAGCAGCTAAATAGCTAATCCCATAGTATCGAGCTAGATGTTGGATTAAACCGGATCGATCTGCAATATACAACCAATACTCCATATAACAAATAACAGAGCCAGTATCATGCAATATAACAAGTGCGTTCAGTGCTATGTGTCCCAAAGATACCCTCCATGTGATGATACTTTTGGTTGTCGCTGCGATTTATCTTGAGCTGGCCTAGCAGGCCCCGCTTCTAGCAGCAGCATCCCATCGTTAGGCTGGCCAATGGCCTCACACATGTACCACTGACTGTCTGGAAGGCAACCTAGTTGATATGAAATAACGTGAGGCTAGACACTGTCGCAAGATCCCATTTTCGAAATTGGTTGCAATCCTCTAGTAAGTTTAAAAGTCGTACTAATAAACAAATAAAATAAACGAACACATTATCACAACGTAAGCGTGACAAGGGTATCTCTAATGCCTCATCAATGCCTCCCTTTATATCTATGAATCTTGGGCATTACAGTTATTAACTGATTAGCATCACCAACGGCACATCCACAGGCCGAGACTTACAAAGTGACGTTGTTCTGAACCCAGAATACAAGAAAAGAACACCCATAAGTAAGCAAATAACTCTTTTTTTGTTCTCTCTTTGAGCTGAACAAGGTGGACTCAAGAGTGATTCACTGCCCATTTGTATAATCTATGCAAGCAGGTTTATCTTGCATATTGAACAAGATAAATAAAATGGCTGTCCAGCTAGTTAGTGTACTCATCTGTCTAATATATATACCTTTGAGGGACCATAGCCACTCATGAGAAAAAAACCTTCGGTCTCTCTATATGAGTGTTAAGGAATGCTCGGGAATCGAGGATAGATGCAGCAAGGCTAGTTAAGGTCAAAGGGCTGTGGCTAAGTGGGAATCAGAAGCATGAATCCATGATGTGATATACCAATATATATTAGTGCCAGACAGAATATCGCATTGGGGAGATATATAGAGACAATATGTCTCTTGAAGTTCTTACTAAATAGCTAAGTATGCCTCATCTTCTCGACATCGTGTTTTCCTCATCCATCGTGTTGGGTTTGTACAGAGTGTTCTTTTTTTCTTTTTCTTTCTTGTGCTTACCGGCCTTAATTACAACAATACCCAAGACTAAGGTACTAGTACTTTAGCCTCTCACAAAGCCTCAGTCCTCTTAATACGAGCGTATGACGCTAAGATAATGAAGGGGGCATATCTGACAGAATCATTCCAACAATAACAGTTGTTTTTATTAGCAAGTGACATCCTCCTACTTCTGAAATAATCCTGTATTGTCCCCGAATCTCCTCTATATATATATCTATACATATAATTATAAAAAAAAAATTACAATCTTCAGAATAAAACTCCGCATCCTATTCTCCCATTTTCTTCTCCCTGCTAGCCACTGCGTCTCAAGGCTTCCTAGCTAATACCGCAACCACTGTTTGGCCTTCTCCTTTTTGTGTCCTTAACACTTTCTGCGGCCTTATTTGTGGCGAAACGCTAGGTTGCGTCTCAGCCCTTGCGGGGTCAGCCAAAATGGGGGCTTATATGTCTATATTCGGCAACCAGAGCACTCTCCATGATCCTAGCCACTTATTATATGTTAGCATCGTCTTGTCACGGGGATCTTGCAGACCATCAACCCACTTAGTTTCTAATATATGACAACAACTCACTGGCAGCTACGTACTCTCACGCCTCATTCTTGCAACCGGGGATTTCACCGACCCTAACATATAAACCTCCTAAACAACCAACTTTCATAGGTCACCTAAACCACTCCTGTATCTCACAAATATGCTCTTGCAGCGGCAGCCCGCCCCTGTCCTCGGTATGCTGTGGACCATCTACCGCATACACGGCATATTTTCACCTTTCGGCCTCCACATTCTGCTCCATCATATGCACTCGTCCGCACGGGGGCTTCCTCTCAGCATGCGGCAATCATCATGTCTATTCGCCTTGCGCAAAAATGTATTAGACGCTTGCCGCCCTGTCCTCAAATGCAGCACCTGTTGTTCCACTTGACCGCAAGATAAATCTACCCGTGATTGCATATATTATATACAGGCATGTGTCCATACATAGTCACCAGTCACCGCATACTCTACTCATTGCCGAGATTCACTAAACACCCCACGCATCCCTTACTTTGTGGGCGTCAAGCCTAGTCTTTTTTGTGTCTCCAACAAACAGGCTGCGAGCCTTGTCCCACGTTCTTCGATCGTTGTTGCCCGCCGTGGCGTTTGTGTACACTCCGCATGCGGTGGCTGATACTGATGTGGATTTTCCATTTACTCTCTATTAGGATATACTGTTGCCCTTTATTTGCGGATTGGGAGGCATGAAGCACATTGATGTGATGAGGCAGCAGTTAACCATTGGAGGAGGATAAGGAAATGTGGCGCAAGTTGTTGAGTAAAAAACCGGGAAGGCAAAGACCTATGGAATCAAAATCCACCGTCACATTCCGGGGTAATAAGAGAGAAATATCGGGTTGTGGCTGATATCGTAGTCCATATCAGCAAGTATTTTGTCCAAGGGCATGTATGATGATAGGGTTGGACTCGAATAATAAGCACTAGCTAGAGAGAAAGAAGAAAAAAACATCATAAAGCAGCGGGACAAACAGACAGGCACAATTGAAGGCGTTTGTTGTTGTTAGCCTGAACAAACATGTGCAAGTCCTCCAACAGGAATACTATGGTTATATTATACCCTCAATACGCATAACAAGAAGGGCATGTTGTATTTGCGTTCAATAGTCTATATGTTCTTCCTCCTCCCAAAAGCTCATTCCTCCTATATTCCCGCTTTTTCCATCCCACTTGCTTCATGTCATGCCAGGCCATGCCGTGTCATAGCATCTCATGCTGTCAATTGCGCATCCACCCAGCCTATCAATGCGGTCCTATCCATCCCTAAGTCCCCGCACCAGTATCTATGCTTCTTCCGGTTTCCTGGGAAGTTAAACACGGCCTAATAAATCACATTCTTTAGAGTAATAACCAGATATCACCACCTTCTCCTCAATACAACACCCAACTCTGCATATTTTTCCTTTCCTCTTCTGCACCCTGGTACCTCGACAAAATCCATTTAGGCAAACAAAAACAAAAAACAACACTAGAAAGGCAGCAACCCTTGGCCACAACGGCTCACTCACTAAATCCACATGCCGTGGCCCATTCACATATCACATTTGTGCAACAAATGTCGCCAGTCCAACCAAGATGCCGCCAGCCTGGAGCCCAGTACATATGTATAGATAGCCCTTGTGGTGCAACTACTTCCCCTTGTGTCCACAGCATACGGGCCACTGTGTATCCTGCTGTTAGCGCATGTGTCCACGAAGCGGATAATCGATAATGAAACTGCATACGAATATTTCAAGTACGTATGCGAAGTATATTCTCATTTCTGGGCGTAAATCTATACCGAGGCTATCTGGTGGCTAATTGTCACTCCCTGCAGTAGCCGCTATATGTCTTCATTATTCATGATAGCAGTGTTTAATTGTGGTTACGAGTGTGTACAATTAATTCGGCATGTTACTTAGCCGCAGTATACTCCTACGGTTGAATGGAAAGTTGGTATATTTTAAGCGGGAGATCAAGATGTTATTGTTGGAGGTTAAGTATATTTGCTCAATACAAAAAGAGGCGAGCTGAAAGGGTAGATTATTGGTGAGGCATTTGTGCGGGGACTAGATTACCCAGGGCGGTGTTATTTAGTCATCTATTGCGATGAGTGTATTTTGATATATGTATATGCATTCTTTGTAGTTAATGATGTCGTTTTTGGGTATCAATAGCATTTTCTAAGTTAACAAGAGCGGACCCGCTCTACGAGTTATTGTTGGTTGATGTGGGAATCTATTGTTTCAAACAACACCTGACTTCGGTTTCCATTGGCTACAATGTATTATCTTTCTTTGGTTAAGGCTACCATATGATTTTTATGTCATTCCATCATCATTAGCGTGACAGATGTATCATTTTTCTTTTATATAAATCACAAACATTAGGGTTTTAAATATATTAGGGTGTTCTGTTTGTGGGCCCCAGCCGTATCCTGACTCGAAATCCTTCCGTTGGTAATGTCGACTTGTCTCCACTTTTATGTATGCGAGGTTTCATCACATTCACAATAGCAAAGAATGGTTTACTATCAGTTAATTTAAGGCGTATTTCCATTCCAAAGCCGACAGCTGTCGAGCAATCTGTGCATCTCCTGACTGACAAGACCCTTCGAAACTTTCATGTCGCCACACAACACAATATTCCTCAGCCGCCCCTGGTAGTAGCACCATCACTATGTTACAGTATTATCCCGCTTTCTCACATGTTTAACATCAATTTTAAACACCCAGAACTCTAGTCAGATCCCTTACTTCACAATAAACACGGCCCAGCCAGCCGCCCAGTTTCTTTGCTGAAAGTAAAATTCAGGAGATACTTCCCATGTGACGACACCTCCCCATTCCATTCTCCTCCATAGTTGCCCTTCTCAATCTGATACAACATGTGTGCGTGTCGTTGTTTATATCTTGATTGTACCATGTGTAAGTGAGTGTACCTATCAGCCTCCTGAACCCCTCTGATTACTATCTAGCCCTGTGTGAAAACGGTGAGCCCCCCTGTTATTTTGTGACCACCGTTTCCTTGTAGGGCGGCTGACTGACAGGCCTACCATGAGTGCAGGAAAATAGGTAGCCTAGTGGGCATTTAGTTAATGGATTATTAAATGTCCCATAATGTCAAGAGGAGATACATGGCCGTATCACAAGCGGAGAGGATTAGTGAAGGTTTCTTTGGGAGTTAATAACTGTATTGAAAGTGGGCCCGTAAAATCTAGTTTAGGGAGCCATTACAATCTAAGTGGAAAATGGGGTGGTATATTTTAGATGCAATTATAAATTTTCGATTACTTGATGTGTGCGATGATCAGGATGGGGACATATCTACAGGGAAACTGAACAGGTGGGGGTCCTTGTAACCCGGTTTTGTAAATGAAAGGGTCAACATGACAGTTGTGATATTGTATTTTACACCCAGCTCACTCCATGTGTGTATGAAGGCGGATGTCAGTAAACGGCCATCTGACATCTTGCCTTGGCTGAAGTAAAGGGCTGGTCCTAACAAGGAAGGCTGAAAGGTGGTCGGTGAAGGCAAAAGAAATGTAAGCTCCCGCCACACTCCATCCCTTGAATTATTGTATTGATTGAAGTGGCGGAAGGAGTAACTGCGGATATTCAGCATGCACAGGTGGTCTTAATTTTATTTGTTAGTTACATACATGTATATAAATGATAAAAGAATGTTAATTTGGTACGGGAGCTTATGTCTCATTATATAAAAAAAAACACACCACCTACCTGTGTATTTTAAGCGCAAGTCTATGCTAGTCTTCGATAATTGAAACAACAAACATACCTTATATATGTGTGATCAAATGACGTTGTTAAAACTCTTGCCTGTGCTTTCTGGTAGTTAAGGCACGATTATTAATCCGCAATTATTCCTTCAGGTCCTAGCCTGCTTTCAACTGTCTGCTGCAGGAGGTAAGACACTCCCATGTTATGGTCATCGCCGCCGGACGGGCTTTGCTCAGTTTAATTAGTACGTCATCCAACATACATAATTGCCACCCATAAGCAGCCTCCCTTCGTAACACATCCACCCAACCAAAAACAAAAAAAGAAAACACACAAATACAAACTAATTCCCCACATGTAACCCCATCTCATCCACCTGGCCAAGCCGGCACAGCACCCTCAGAACCCGAAATCTCACCACATCTATTTCGATGCATCGACCTTTCCGTACCACTTGCACCGTAGGCCGCCGCCTAAAGGGCTATGGGTGACCTCGCAATGCTTCTCTAATACGATAAGCCTATACCCTGTACACGGCCGTTCGTGTCTATGCATTCTAGCCTTGTGAATGTTTTGTTTGCCGGTGGCTATCCCAGGCCTCCTGGCAATCTGTGCATAGATGGGAGGCTCTGTGATTACGATGGGGAAATCATGATCGTGAAAACTTGAGCCTAATTTTGCTGCCGTTGCGATGATGAGATTAAATATATAAGGGATATGATAACTATTTAACAGAAGTCTTTTGGCAAGTCATTACATGATAGGGTATTTGATCCCAAGGTCGGAAGTGGAAACCGATGAAGGACCGGTGGAAGGAAACAGAGTGAGATCCGGTTCTTTTTTAGTTTTTTTATTTTATTTTTTAGTGTAGAGCATTAATGTCCACTATCTTTGTGGAGAGACTCTTCGTCATTACTCATGTGTGATTATGTGCCATGTTCCAACTTTCTGATAAGTGGCACATGTTGATGATACATACTTCAGCTGTAAACCTCACTACTCTGCGATTGAAGCCATGCAGTATAAACAGTAGATCCGTCATAGTTATCTAGACAACTACCAACGGCCGGAATTTCCGTCCAAACGCAGGGAGACTCTAGCCCGTTTTTCGCTTGGCAAATGACTTGTAATTTTTATTTCGATCTAGAAACGGCCAAGCAGCATGGGCGGGCCGTGCTATTTGACTCAACAAGTGAGACTCTAGATTTCTTTCAAGTATCTATATACCTTTTCCCGCGGACATCTTAATCTTACAACCAACACTCAAGAACTAATAATCGGTCGAGATCTGTAGATTTCTTTCCGTCCAAACGACAATTGAGCCTATTTAACACGCCCCTCTCTCCACTCCGCAAAGCCCCCGAGTTACTTCCCTCCTCAATGAAACGTCATGTTGTGCCGTATATACAGATGGGCAGTGCTTTGATAAACATGCAGGCGGCACAGCACAAGCGGACTGAGTCTGGTGATGTAATCTAAGATAGTCCTAGGAGCCATCAGCCTATGTGTTTAAGATCATACAGTTTCTAGACTGGCTATGCACTGTGAATATATATTCACTAGTATATTGAAACACAGTGTGTGTATCGATAAAGTAGACGGGGAAGGGCGTTCGTATAGGGCTGAGATCTAGTCGCTGTTGAGCAATAGCTACGTGCCAGGGCTAGGAGCGCGGACACAGACTATAACAATACTTTTTTTTTCTCTTCCATTTAATCTATAAAATATTTGGGTTGGTTATTTGTGCACGAGATGGCCGAAAGCCAGAAAACTTCACTACTTAAATGCTTGCTTGTCTATTATGAATGCCCCACCCTTCAAAAAAATCAAAGTACGTCTCAGAAACCGGGCCATCATCCCGTCGGTTCCAGTATATAAGTTATCCCTTTCGACTCTCGACATTTGATCCACATAAGTCTCAAGTCTACCATCAGAAAATACCATTATCTATTCTCGGTTTAACTACACCATACCGAACATCTATATTGTCTCCCGGGAAAACATGGATTAAAAGTCTGTGACAGTGTCATGCCGCAGTCCATATCACCACCTGTACATTGGACTTGTCTACTACACCCGATCCCTTCATTCCTAGAATCCCCCTCAACGTTGTAAAAAGCCTTGCTAGAACCCTGCCAAGATACTGGGTGTTATCACAACACCAAAAGCCATGTCCCGCGGCGGCCTAATGACCCACCCATCCTTGAACTACGGCAACCTGTCGTTCGGAAATGCAACCCATCGCCCCACTTATTCTACGAGCGCGCTTTTCTTCTTGGCTAATACATATACATATATTTAATCACTAGGCCATCGGCCTTATAGTAGCGCTGACCACCCACCATCACCGTCTGGTGCCTCTTTGATGCAACCCTTCTGTATTTTCATACGGCAATCATACAACGCGGTGATGGCGTATTGGAGGGTCCTTGGTTGGTATGTTATATAGACCAGTGGAGTCTAGTATGTTGTTAGATGAGGAGGTGGCGATTGCAGGAGGGGAAACTCGTATATGGTTGGGGAAGGGTTATTGTTGCACGTTATATGGGGCAGATCTATGGGAGATAGTTGGTTCAGGGTTGTGTATACAATCAATATTCATCAAATTTGACATGTCTTCTTAGGCCTCAATCGGACATGATCGATCCTATTGGGTCGCAATATTTTATACATGATTTCCATGCTTGAGTAACGAGAGTCCTATAGACTAAGCGAATTATCATCCTAGGCTCAAGTGTCGTGATACATATAAATTTTGAAAGGAATTTCCCACCATGCATCTCATTATCTTCACCTGCCACGCGCATATTCCCACCCACACAATTTCCCATCCACCCCGTATAACTTGCCTCGCCTAACAGCAGCCAATCCCTTCCTTTCCCTTCCTTACCCACCCGATCTCAATTTATAAAATCCCGGCATCAATAATTGCTGACATCTCCCCGCGCCCCCGCTGATCACTTTCCCGGATCTTGATTCTATAATTGCTCGGTGCGTCACCCATTTTTACCACAACCTTCCTGTTGATATCTGGTACCACGATACAGTTAATGGTGTTTCCTTTTGAGGCTGTTCAGCCCTTTTTGTGCACAGGCGAATGCAGTGGATAGCAAGAGAGGGTGAGGGTGGTTCCTAGCGGAGCTGTGCGTGCGTGATAGCCGATGGGCTGAATGGTAGAGGGTGGGCGGATTGTTAGTGGATAAGGTTTCCGAAGTGAAGGCACAGACTTGGGTAAGGCGAGAGTTGGAGTTAGAGTTGGTTTTTTTTTAAAAAAAAAAAATATTTTATAGATTTTTCGCCTCCACGGGTTTACAAACATTTAATATGATGTATGTTCAGCTTTCATTGAAACCAAGTTGTCTTTCTTAGTCGTAGAATATCGGAGACCCAGACTTGGAGGCAAATTTACTTGACTTTCTTTTCGACTCCTTTATTTTATTCATTCCAACAAAGCCTCTCGGCTCAGACAACCAAGAACAGCTCACGTTGTATCAAGTTTAAAAAAAATTAACTAGCCACACGATATCCTCAAATACACTCTCCTATTACGATATAATTCATATCAATATGTATGGCAGCATTGCCACTCTACTGTACTTTCCTAAATCACCACTAAAAGCAACAGTAGCAGGATATATCAGTCTAGACCTGCAAGTTATTAACAACCAAATGTCTCGTACGAAACCTCCCCATGCTCCCCATCCATCACCAATATCACGCCAAACTCCATCCTCACCTGTAACCCTCACCTAGCCATCCCGCCCCCTCTCCAAATAATACCCCCGCAAAATCAATATTAAGACCCTCAATGATCCCGGGATCACCACTCTATTTCTCCCCAAACCCATTGAGTCCCCGTCTCCTTGCTCGAAGGTCGCCTAACCATAAAAGATTCTTTGAAAGTCTCTCTTTTCGTCCACCTGCGTGTCTTTATTGCAGAATTACGTCGTAGTGGGCACTAGTACTGGGACCTGGAGAGCTCTTGATAACTCTTAAGAGGCGGCTTTATAGTCCAGAGAAAACGCTTGTGACTTTGGATGTCACAGTGTGATGGGTTTTATTGAAGGATGCTATTAAGACTGTAATTTGGTTGGGTACTGCCTTATAGGATGAGTTGGCTAGATAAATGAACACATTTGAATTGTCTCGAGATTCTTTAGGGTCTATTGCAATTATAGATTATAGAATCCTTTTGATTAGTATGCTTGTAGGGATATATACTTGCTCTAGTCCATATTGGTAAAATAAAAATAATGAAAAAATAATAAAAGAACTAAATAAGAATCAAGTCAGCATTATTATCAGGTCCATAATCATAGGTTATAGGGAGAGTTGGTGAATAGTATGTAGCGTTAGCGTTATCCTTAGGGCAGTCTGTCTGCGTCCTCTCCAAAAATTCATACTGCAACCGTTCAACCCCAAAATTCGGCATGCCGTCATCATGCCCTCTCCCTCCGTTCATCACTACCCAAAGTCACTTACGGCCCGCATGCAATGGCCATATTCGGACTCCCGTTCGACATATAATCCTCAGCCCAGTCTAGATGTCATCCATAGGGCCCTCGTCCAGGGTTTCAAGTCAATAGTTTTATGGGGATCGAACAAGGTGGCAATGGATTGTGATGGCGGGTTGTAAGGCCGGAAAAGTGGAGAACGGAGGAGGCTTGGGCGAGTATCCTAATTGCGACAGAAGCAATATCATGTTTCATTTTCATAATATGGGCCGTAGACGGCTGGAGAATGTAGGGTCCTCTACCGTGGCAAAAGAACAGGTCACTTTAAAAGCAAAAGAAATATTTGCTTTTTACACGGAAATAACACAGGAGATATATTCAAAATGTTACTATGTACGGAGGACCCTTTTACTTCAAACTTAGATGCTCCAGACAGAAATTCCACGATATAACTGTTTCTACTATTTACACCCCAAGCAATTCCCCCTCTCCACTATCCATATCTCTCTTGACATCATGATTGTAACTCCTAAGCCACTAATGCACCTTGGAGCAACACAAGCGCACTTTTTTTTTCTCCTCTCTTCACCCCCAACACTTCTCTCCCTCCTCCCCCTCACTCCCCCTCACCTCTCGCTTCCATTCTCTTTCCACTCATAGCACCTATGTTCCGCTTTTATCGCCCCGCCCAACCCCATCACTATCTCTTCCCGCCAACCCAGACACTAACTCATCGGCCTTGACAACTGGGCTACAAGCAGCGACATGTCGCTTAGATGCGAATGCTGCGTCGATGGGCAACTCAGTAAGCTACAAGGTGGGGGGACTAAGCACTCTTTGGGCTAGGATGAGGTCTGAGCAAAGGAGAACTGCAGGTTATGGGTGGGATGAAGGGGCCAGATCGAAGTCTAGTAATACTTTTTTTTTTTAATTTTTTTTTTATTAGGTTGTGAGCTAAGATTGTCTAGGGTTCTTAGTGAAGCAGGCCAAGCAAGTATTATCCTGTTTAGGAGAATAAAGTGAGAATTGTTGAGTTGCGTGGTTAGTAATCACATATCCAATATATGATAGACCAGCATTTTGCCCGTACAGCCAACCTCGATTTGATATTACACATACACTATCGTATAATCTCCTTTCAGAAAGCCATATTAATAATTTCTCATCATACTCCAACTCCTGAATTCTGACATTCTCTTACCCATTACCCAACCTCCTTTCCCTCCCCCACCCAGTCCAAATCCCACAACACAACCTCAAATGCGACCAATCACTCTCTCCGGTCCCTCCTCGGCCACGGCCACCTGAAGTCTCTCTTGCCCTTCCCACATCAGCATCCAACCTACAGTTCTCTCTAGCAGCCACGCCATGTTCTCGCCAATCGCACCGTGAGGATACCGACCGTCCTCATGGCCCATTGATGTCTATGCCATGTCGTTAATTCCTCGATAGCGGGGCAGCCAGCGTGACATGAGGGTTGCATGCATGTAATGACATGTTGGGGGGAGAGGGAACGACAAGTGCTGGCGAGTTCTTCAAGGCGGGATTAGTCAAGGGCAAGCTTCCGTGTCATGGGTTCTGGATGACTGCCAAGCTAAATTTGGACGGCGACTGGCATGAGAAGCCAAGTCCCTTGGGGACTAGTGCTATTGTTGATTACATGATTGATCACACTTGCCTAAGCCTACAATGGATTGTGCCCAAATCACCCTAATCCTTCTAACCCTGCTATCGGGATCCTAAGTCAGCAGTAGTCAACCAAGGGAGCTAGAGAAACAAGGGTTCTCCAAGTTTGTTCCCGAAAAACAGCTCTAGACTTGCGGTGTCTGACAAACGGACTCGCCAACTTGAAGGTTACCGTGTCTGGAAATTAGACAGGAATGTCAACCTGTAAACACATACTCTTGTTCATCACATTGTCCGGCGCCTGTCTTCCCGCACCTTACATACTACATATTACATATTGTGTGGAATGTTCCAGCTAATGTTGTCCCATATCAACACGTTTCGTTCCGATGATCCGTCCTATACTTTGTACCCAGACGCATATCCCTATCCCGTCCATACACAACCTTGCCCACCTATCTCTTGTCTGCCGACATCTCCTGACCTGCTCCTCCTCCTCCTTCCGTCCATCCGCCCATGTTGTAATTACTCGTCCATAGCCGCTGATTGCGGTATGCAGTAAATATCTATACAGATAAGTGGAGTTCATGGCCCATCCAATGGACGCCCCCGCACTTGCTTGGAGGCCAGCGTGCCATTTGGTGGTATGTTTCCCCGCGCAGAGTGGTGGGGGACATGAGGGTCTTGGGAAGGCAGTTGCGCGAGTGGTCTGAAGAGGACAAGAGGATCATGTGATAATTAGAGGTGGGACTTCGACTTTTGGTAGGGCTACAGGTACTTTTACAGGTACAAATGTCTGTATACATGGATTATATAAGTGGACGATGCAATAATATGTGAGTGGAAACCAACAATGACAAATGATGCGTAGCCAGCGACTAGTGTTTGGTTGGGATAGATTTTAGGGCTGCTAGTTGAAAACTCATCCTCGTTGTCTTGAGTTCAGCCACGAGCTAGCGTAAATTTGATAAATTTGATGAATAATCAATTAATATATAATATAATAACAGGGGTAAACTCCCTACATCAACATGCCAGTCGACAAATCTTGAGTTCTCTCTCAAAAAAAAAAAATAGAAGATGCAGATGTCTGACTCAGTCGACATTAACCAGTACCGTACCTCGACGAAGCAGTCACATAGTATTGACTCTCCTAAATCACTCCACGCAGACTCAGCCTCAGACTTGGACTCAAACTCGGACTCAAACTCTGTCTTAGACTCAGAATCAGCCCACCGCTTCTCCAGCTCGCACCGAGTTGTCGTCACTTTGGCTATGCATGCATTCTTCCCAGCATTCGCTGCCCTCCTTCTCTGACTATGGCCTTTATTTTTTGCCATCACCACGATCATGTGGATACCAAAATATGCCAACTTCCTTTAAGAACCCATCCAAAAGTTGGGGATTCTACCAGATCATGAGACAAGAGATCGACTGCACACCCGTGTCAGACGCTCAGCTGAGGCCACATAGAAAGACTTGGCTTGGCTTATCGCTGGAGGTAACCTCAGCTAGAAGATGTGCATATTTCCTAAAAGTCATGACCTAAGACATCCAGAGCGCTAGAACTTACCTGACATGAGAATGATATAACATGGCGGTCGCTTAGTTTACTCGTTTAGGAATTGAAGACCAGAATATGTCGTGTGTCGGACTTGTCATCACCACAACTTATGCCCGACGTTCTCATGATCCATAGGGTTATGCCACATTCGGGTTTACTTCTATCATATACGTGGTTTCTAGATCTTTGTAAGGTATCGGTCATATACGCTCCAAACAGCTTGATCATCTTGAACCATGAAAGTGCACCCATACGACACACTTTATTCCTACACAATCGTCATACCGCTTTCCATCAAGCCCGAGCGTCCATGCCCTGTGCTTGGCCATCCCTACCTTCGGAGTAGCCATCGCCTTTCAAAACACCGGCCGCGGAGGGCATTGGCACAATGGCGGAAATCTCCATTGTTGGTTTGGATGCGATCGTAGCATTCGATGATGGGACGGCCGTGGGTATATTGTCCTGCGAGAAGGCGAAGGAGAAGGTGAGGTAAAGAAGGAGGGGGCGCGGTCGATTGTAGTTGCTTGGACTGTTTGGTGAATAGATAGTTATGGCCTTAGCTTCATTGGTCGAGATGTTTACATGTTGTTCACTTGTGGTCCTTACGGTTGGGGTTGTCAAAGCAGTAGGATCTTGGTGGATTTCAAGGTTGATTTAGGGCGTTAACCATGGAATCCAATCTCATGGCGGACAAACCTTGCCGCGACGATCGCAACAGCGGGCGAGAGAGACGTAATGTCGGACGGCTAAGTTGATGGTTATCATGCAGAGACACACGAGAGCACCCTTAATAACATGTGCCAGGTACTGGTACTCCACTCATGTAGGTGTATTATGTATGTACATGGGCACAGACCCTATATCTTGCCTAAATCCGCCAGGTCGCAGAACAAGCCCGCGGAGACTCCTATATCATATTCTCATCATAGTTCAAGGTGGATCATTTGTATTTTGAATTCTCGCTGCGAAGCCAGCCCCAAAGAAGCACGACTTGGAAGATGAACATGGAGATACATGTTATACGCATGTCCTTAACCCAGGTAGATATGTTCCGTAATCAGCCCACAGGCTGTAATACACACACAACACACACACACACACTCTCTCTCTCTCTATCTATATATATATATATAATATGGCTTGTTTTGAAGTTCCTATATGTACCCCGTGGCACTCGTGGCTTATAAGCCTTGTGCTCTATAGCCATGTGCCGCCGCCCCGCCATGTTGTATTGGCGCTCCGTCATGTCCGTATCTCCCGCACGACATGGCTAAATGTGGCATCTTCCTTTTTATGTATTTCAAAGGCTCTGCGGTGGCAAAAAAAAAAAAACTCCCCCATATATTATACCAGGACTAAAACCTGGAATGCAATGAAGCCATTTACTTTCGGGATTTACAATGTTGAGCAGCCGAACATTAGTCTCCGGGAAAGTGGGGCCACTGTATTTATTTGGAGTCCAGTAACCATATCTGTATATTAAGCCGCTAGCCGATCAGATTGACTAAATCATATAGTTTCACCTTGAATACCAGCTTTTTTCTTTTTAAGTTGTCATGTGCCTCACTAGCGTTGACTATATCAGGACTGGAGGCCGTTGAGCCCAATATGAACTAGTTACAATGTGATATCATGTCACATTGTATCAAAGGCTGTACCGACAGAACGCACTTAACGGCTCTGGCCCCTGGATTTCAGTTTGTACCTGAAGCTAATTGATAGCTAACTCCTCCGGTTCACAAAGTCAAGCCATCAGCTTATACAATATCATGAAGAGCGACATAATACAATGGAACATGTACCCATCCACTTTGATATATCACCGATAATAAAATTTAACGTCTTGTAAAAAAGACCCTAACTATGGCTCTATCTTATCTAATCACCACAAAACAAACTCGCCCGGCCGAGTACCAGACGGCATCCGGCCTTTCTACCCCGTTCGTCCCCCCGATGATCGACACAATCAACGCCCACCAACCCCTTGCTAAACCACGATCTCAGACAAACCTGCCCACTAAACACCTACCCGCCTTAGACTCGGTGTCTCAGCCTTCCGGTGCAGAGACTATGTGTGTGTCTGTGTGTCCGTGTGTCTATGGGTCTGTTGTGCCTATGTATGTGTAAACTTAGTTTACTTCCTTTCTCACCAGATACACCGGATTCGGTTGGACTGTGACGGCGGCGGTGCGTTGTTTTGCCGGTTGCTAATTAGAACTTTGACGAATGGGCCAGGTTGAGGGTGTCTGTGTCAAGTCTGGGGTGGTCTGTGGGTGGGAAACATGGCAATGGGTTTGTTTGCTTAGCCAAGTGGGAGAGACGGAATACGGCACACGAGAGACCTTGGTTCCTTGCAAGGCGCTTATGCTTCTTGTTTGGAGGATTCTTACTTAATATCTCCAGTTTGAAACCATAACTATTTTTTATGTGGTTGTGTCTTAGGTTCTTGGGGGGGTAGGTGGTGTTCTTTTGTTTAAATTTTTTTTAGGGGATTTTTAAGAGGGGTTCTTTCGGGTTTAGCAAGCTAAGCATATTCAAACTAGAATTATCATATTGAGTGCTAGGCTTGAGCTCCTGAGTTCCGATGATACAGCTGCTTGGCGAGATCCGAATGTGCTGTTTTTGTCTTCTCTGATAATGCATTCTGACCACAATCGTCGACACAGCGTTAGAAGACTTTTGGTCCATGACCGGGCGTGTAGTGAATCTGGTGGTGGCCAGTGTTTGATTGATGTTGGGATAAAAGACCCGGCGAAACGGTCTAAGCGGACTGTTGCTCGAGAGGGTGTGTCTGCGTATCTGTTGTACCCCAGAATAGAATTTCTGTCAGATTCTATTGATACGCATAAGGTTTGATATCGTGTTCAAGTGCTTGTACTATCTTCAGATTATAAGATAATAATTATCTTAATTTCTATATGGTTGACTTCACATCATCATGGTATGAATCTCAATTTTAGGGTCCATGACAGGCCTCGATATACTGCATGTCTCTACGCCTTTCACACTTCAGCATCGGACTTTCGCTTTTCAACTTCAGACCAAAATGTGTAGGGAATGGCTTGTTTGAGATCGAGCATACCATTGGCAGGGCTCTTTGGTCCCCGAGAGGATCCGGGCGAGACATAGGGCAACTTCGATCTGTCATCCCGCCTCAGATGCCTCTCTGTAGGGCGTGTTCTCATTGCCCCAACTAGCCCACTTAATTGACATCCCTAAACCTAACCTTAATCAAAATTCACTTCTTTATCAACTATCTTTAAAACTACCAAGACTTTTAGTCATCATTCTAACTCTCAAGTCCCATACATTAACAACATCCCAACCCCAATTCATCTTGCCCATCACATACCACAAAGAGGCACGCCCCTGCTCCATCACCACAGCCCTCCTCTCTAACACCCCGCCCCAGACAGGTTCCCTTCCACCCAAAACTAAGTCAACCCCCGTCAGCTTTCCGCCATCAAGCTAACCGTTAACGACAGGATTTCCTAATCAGGATGACATCAGAGCCCGACAGCCACCAAACTCTGTCGCCGGGCTGAGAAGATGGAGAGTGAGACATCCTCACAATAGGAAGCTTTGAAAATATCCATGCTCATAACATAAAATTGTGATTTCTGCATCGTAGTCTGGCTATTGTGGATGTACTTTGATCAGGGTTTAACAGCTGGGGTCTCCTTGGCAATATGCTGCGGGCTGGTGTCAAGACATGAAGCTATCTCGGCATGGCACTCTGCATTCGGTCTGGAGCCGATATCAGGTTGTGATGTTGGACGCTGAAGGATCTTACCCGTGGGGGTCTTTGCTTCCTGGCTTGATATCGACTATGAAGCTGAATTATAGGCTATGCGGAGAAGGGTACATGTTGTCATGATAAGAGGCATATTATAGAGTGTTTGGGTCGTTTTAGTGACTGTAGTGGCGATCCGAAGATCCGGGACTAGTGCAAATATTTGAGATAGTTTGATAGGGGGAATGCAAGGTTGTAAGTGAGTTATGGCCAAGTTTGAGTCGGGACCGAGGAGGGCGTACGTGTTGGGAGGATCTGGTATATACTGAGCTGACGTGCCACCAAGCTCACTGCGATCAACTAATCAGGAATGTATATTCAGTTCCAGGAACAGCGTACTTACTAACCTTGGACGCTTCTTTAGGTGAACATGAGAATAAGGTTCATAGCTTGTAGACTCCTATTAATATACAATACACCCATTAATTCCGCTTTCCGTAAATCCCTTGCCATGTCATGTCTCAATATTTACACAATGATAAAGTCATCCTGCAAAGCTAAACTTCTTACCCTCTCTGGCCTGACTGCCACTATCGTTTGCTCGGGAATAGCCTTGTTTCAATAGATATCGACACCCTATCTCGGTATCTCGCTCTTTCACGATACGTACACATCCTCCAAAATACAATAATTTGTACTCCCAAGACCCCCTCAAATCCTCGCGGATATAACCCCCACCTTGCTTGGTTTCCCTTCCTGAACAACCCACTTCGGCGGCTCACCCCCTCGTCCTCACGATAGCCCGGGGTTGTTGCCGACTTACTAAAACTACAAGCTTATATACCAGATCCTTCTGTGATTCTCTAGATGCTCCTGGGTAGCCAATAAGAGGGCATTCGGTATCCATTAAGACACTAGTGGCACTGTATTGTGGGGCCTCTGCATCGACTTGATAGTGTAGAGTGAATGCGGCACAGCAGGGCTTGGGTGGGTAGCTTATGGAATGGGCGAGTAAGTTTTCTGGCCGGGGGAATTACACACCCAAGGCTTCCTGGATTTGGAGATTTTGCCTTCGAGGAGGTAATAGATGCATGACCAGCTGGATGAACCAGTGTTGTATTATTGGCGTTTTTCGGTAGATCCTGGAGGGAGAATATCATGAGATCAGGAACCCCGGGAATCCAGTCTCGACCACTGCGAGATAATACTGCTACACAGCAACTACCGTGGTGTATATCAAGGGATACGGGCATTATAATACCGGATATAATCTACCGAGTGAATGTCGTATCGGAAATTTTGTGAAGGTAGCTGCCAAAGTTGAGTAATATGTAACTTCTGTTGAGCTTACTCTGATAACATCCCCATAAAACCTACATACTATCAGTTGAATCTCTCTTATATGGACTCTTGAAGTTATATTCTTTAGCAGAGTGCGTTTCCTTTTTCTGTCACCGCCTTTACGTAGTTACGGGTTCCCGGTGCAATATGTCATTCCTAATAGCGACAACCTGCCACGCCCCCGGGCTGTATACTTGTCTTATCCACCCTCGTGGAGGATGATAACACTGTTATCCCTGGTAAAGGAACACGGTAAAGACTAGTTGTTCATAATGGCGGACAACCATGGTTGGCTTCCTTTTCTGGCATGAAACTTTCCCAATATATAAATTCGAAAGCAGAGGTCCTAATCATCAAGTATAAATATTTAGTGATTGGAAGGGAGGTGATGGCAACGGCTACATCTTCCCATAGAAATATTACCCCCATACCATGCCATGTTATCTGTTATAACATAGCACACTCCGTTTTGGTAGGTATGTCTTTTCTGATATGGACAAGGAGATAACTAGCGACGTTTCCGGGATCCTACACACTTAACAGGCGTCCCTTGCTTGGTGTGAATGCTCGTCCAATTACCAATGAACCAATAGTGCTTGATACCTGAGACTACTGTCTTGTAAAGTAGGATGGATCATCTGACTGTAGCCCGTGATTTACATTTGAGGTTGACGGGTGGAAATACCTGGCCATTCACTTCTGTCGATCCGTGCATCTGGCGGGTGTCAAACTTTTTTTTCGTACTGGGATCACTTACCTGTTGTGGGTAATGGGGCTGGGCATATCCCGGGTTACTAGTGGACTTCATAACTATAATAGCATGGATTATGTGATACTAGATTACACTTAGGCATTCTTATGACTATCTATAGTCAGGCTGACAATCTCTCTGAACCCCGTAAAGCCTATATATTCTACAGCTTACAATATATCAGGATTCCAGTGAAGTTCGCGTGGATCCTGTGAGTTTACCTTAAGTCTCCACCCTTCCCCTTAGTATAAGGTCTTCACTTTACTAATGCGGAATAGCATCTAAAAACATATCTTGGCTTTCACTCGTAAGACAGGAAGTGCAAGGCGGCTACCATTTAATGTATGGTCCAGGGAGCGAGCGGTAGAGTGACCAGCTACTTCAGGGTCTAGGTAAGCTGCTCGAGGATCGCAGTTATAGATTAGTGAACCTTTCAAGTATCTACTTGTACATACCACGATGGGGCGGATGGAGCTGGAACATGGGGACTTCACATCCTTGGTATATTTTGGTGGGCGTTATTAGAAGCAACCTAATTTTATGGAGAGATAATTAACGATCTGCAGCTAAGTTCAAGCGAGATAGATGTTGATTAATCACGATCAGGACGAGTTGGCTTCATACATTAGGCCCGAAAACAACTAGCCTAGGTGTAAATAACTAAGCTTTAGCAAGCGAAGATGTTTAAGTGACAGAAATATTCTTCGGCGATCTGGAAGCTCACTGATTTCTTCAATAGAAATTGCCACTGCACTTGTGGGCACATATTACTATATTATTATTATCATTCTTCAAATACCATGTGCAGCCATCAACCTCCGTGTAAGTCATCGCCAGCTGACGGACACCTGACACTGTCCGCCACACTATCGGACATCCCCTGTAAGCACCGATGACTTCCTACGACGGCCGTCTATCACATCACCTCCTCACACGGAATCAATTTCAGTATCCAACCCATTCCACCAACAAGAAACAATCCTTCCTCTCAACAAAATAGCGCTTCGGGATAGTCATCACCAGGATTCCCGTAGCCGTAGTACGCCGTTTAGCCTAGGGCTAATTCCGCCCAGCACTGGGATCTCCGTGGTCCCGTAGCCGGGGTCAGCCTTTTTGCCAGACAGGTCATGATGGGAGTGATAGGCTTTGTTGGGGTCACTAGCTTCATTTAGTATGGCATAGCTGTGTGATTCTGGTGAAGGTTGGAAGGCGGGATTAACTGGAGGAGGGAGCTGGTTCTGGCAATATCCCAGAGGTGGAAAGCAATATGACTAAGGTTTCGGGGAGGGTTTGTCAGTGTTGACAAAGACAGTGGGTGACAGCTGAGGAGGTGCCTGTCATTATTATTGATATGGAGAGTAGATGCAGTTGTATGTCTGTACTAACAAGTGCATACCGGCTTTTCGAGGACAGATTAGAGACTATAACTAGAATCTGTAATTCGTAACTGACGTACTGAAAATTGGCATCATCATTGATCTTGTAACGTCATAAGCTGAGATCTGGCCAAGAATACCATGTTCATCAACTACAGCTTCCTTCCAAGACTTTACAGGCCATTAGATCACTAGATGAGATCGCATATACGTAGCTAGATAACCAACCAATGTAGTTCCACAATAAGCAGTGATGATACGACTCTTCCGTTCGTACCCGCCAATTTCAAGAATTTGGACAAGGAGGCAGGGTTGAGGCGGAATACGGCACGCAAACTATCCAACCGAGGAAGGATGAGGATACTAAGGTTAGACGAGCTCTCTTGAAGCCCGACGCCTCCAAGGGAACGACAAATGACGGAATCCACCATAGTGTGCCCTCAGAGCCTTCTAGTCTAGCCTCATCGACATATTCTCGCTTCCAGAGATCCTAACTTCCGTTATCTTGGATCCAAGTCCTTCTTCCTGCTAGGCATTATCCGTTAATTTTTCTGGGTCCTACTCAAAACCCACAAGCAGCATATTCACATCTGCTAACTCCTAGTCATCCACTAAATCTGCGAAGAAAAGCCAATAGTTGTGTGTATTTATGCAGGTTTAAAGACTCTCAATCGCCTTACAGGGCAATATTCATTTAATCCTGTTTAAGACTGACCACATCCAATATCACCTAAAATTTCGGAGGAAGGCCACTAAGTCCTTTTGCTCATGTAGTTTCTTAGCTTCACATCATTGGTCAGAATGTACTTAGGGTCGGCGATGGTGTACGATGGGGGAGTATTGGTGAGTCGAGGTGTAATTGGGAAATATATGCCCGATTTTGGACATATCATGGGCGAATAAGGCTCATCTTGTCTGACAAGATGGGAGTGTATGGCTTTTTACTTTAGGGGGTAAAGGGAGAGGGAAATTTTGTTATCAACGTCTTGATAAGCAGGAAAACTCGTTAAAATACTACAAAAAGCGATACATTTAGGTGTTGGAGCTTGATACTTATGCCACCTCTTCTGGATGTATTTTTTTGGTCATCCTTTGAAGAACGTGTTAATATTCTCTTTATTAAAGGTTCTTATGTCTTTAGGGTAAACAACTAATATTTTTGCTAGGAACATTGCTCGCGATTCTAACAAAATGTCTCTTCTCCGGGTAAATCAGTCATCGCTCGCTTGTCATGATATTGCCACTGAAGATCACATGGACCATAACTGGGCCGCTTCTTTCCGAGGTCAAAACGTCACAGTTCATTCCCTTGTGTTCTTCCCGTGTCATGGTCCCCTCTATTGTTGGAATTGCCTACAAAATGACCTCCTTGCTGATTAAGGCCGAGATACAAAAATATCCATATATATATATATACAACAAATATCGCCTTCATGTAACATGGCTCCATAAATATGTATCAACTTGACCAATATTATACTAGGACAATTCTCTCCTGTATACTCAAAACGGGCTGGCTTTGACTCGGAAATTAACATTATTCAACACAGTCTTATTGTAATCATAGTGGGGTATTATATTGACAGCGACACTCTAATATCGACCAGGCTCTTTCACAAATTTGTGTCCAAGGTGTCCTATACTTCACATTTGCCCCCCTCCGGGGTCTATATTAGACTCTAGAACATGTATAGTCCTAAACACCTTCAATGCATTGTCATGGATGGCGCCTGTGTTCTAGGTATCTACTCACTTCTTGGGCCACAACTCTGGCTATCCCCATCTAGCCTTGCCATGTTTAATTACTATGCTGGCCTTCAATATACCACACACCCTTAACCGCTCCCGAGCTATCCTCCTCCCTGGAATCATACACAACAGGAGGGTGTCAGCTGCGTGGACAGGCCATATGCAAGCGTGACTATGTATCAGCGGCTAGTGGTCACCACATATCTATCCTTAAGGCTCCTTGGTATATTAGTGGTCGGGCCATACACATGGAGTTCTCGTGCTGACGACGCTCATGCAGTCATCGAAGGAATTGCCGGGTTAATAGGCGCATTTAGAGAGAACAACGTGAGTAACATATGGCCAAGACGATACATCACACTTGCATGAAGATGAGAACGGTCAGCCTACCAACTGACACGCAGCTGTATCCCGTGGAGACACTCGTCTGCAGTTCGGCCCAAGGACTTGGTCAGCATTTATCTCCAAGATTGTTGGGCTTGAGATCTCAATACTAGTTGCCAGACTTAATATAGTGAGGTATACACACTTTTATGATGCATATCTTAAGATGAGTGGTTTGTATCCAACCCCGACTGGGAATACCAGCTCTTGGCTGGAGCTCTTTCCATATATGATCTTCAGTATACCCTCTTGTATATTGCCAGTTGCTTATTGGCTGTCTTGGTTTCAAAGCACACCAATGATATTGTCTAGACATTTACAATAGTACCAGATAGACTATGAAATCTGCACCTTGAACTTCCTTTTACAGAATCTCATGACACGGGAAAGATATATACCGAGGCGGTACACATCCACATAGGTAAATATAGACTCAAAAGCTCCTATCAAACCCCATCGGGTTATTCGTACAGTTTCATACGCATCCTCTCGGCCTAGAAACATGGTATAATCGTACATAATAGTTCATATAACGCATATGCGTATAGCCGCCTGAGATAATATCAACCTCCTATCCTCAACAGTCTCTTGGCGCTTGCATGTTCCAACGCCCCCCCATCTTGTCTCCTTGTCCACTTGCAGCCTATCTCCTACCATGGATTGATAATTATGCACCCAGACAATGATCTCCTCCGCGTTCCCATATTCCAGCACCACGTTTGGCCTTACGACGCACATGTATAACTGTAAGGCCCTATCGATGAGACTACTGATGGCAAATAAGGATGTCTCCCCATCACACGTAATGCTCATAGTAAAGCCCTGAGGAGTCCGTAAATTACTGCCCTTGGCTATCACATATCATCTTTGGCTATATGTCTAGCCAGCTTTACTTAAACCTGACCATCCGGTTACAACTGATTGGGTCTGGTATTGGGAAGGTGCGGGCTTTGTTTCTGGGCTTCGCTTCCATGGTGGGACCCGACGTTAACCGGGGACTGACAGGGCTTTGTATTGATTTGTGGGCAGAGGAGGGAAGGATAGGCAAAGAGACACAGTGGTAGGTATTTTAATGGCAGGGTGAAGGTGTAACGATGTGCCAACCTAGGTTGTGAGGTAGCGTAGTTCGGTGTCTTCGTTAGTTGATGACCGAGGTCTCGGAGCCTTTTGGTAGTGATTCAGGATGAGGAATCAAACATTACCATATTTGGTATAAACAGCCGTGATGTTATGTGTGACAGAGGGGCCAATTGTGATATACAACCTCCACTGTGTTTCTTGATATGCCAATAAAGTACAGACTTAAAGGGCTATCCTCAAGCTATGGAATATGGAAGGTGATTGGTTAGCTCGGTTCACTTTAGCATGTAGCAGTTAATGTGTTATTATCTTCAAGTCTGAGTGCCGTTGGATTTGTGCATTTTGACAGATCAGATGACCACTTCATAACGTGCTACAACTCCTGAGAGCCTCCGGAATACTGTCAATAGGTTAGAGTACATGTATCACCACTATCAAGCAAAGCGGCAATGTGCCTCTAGAACGAATTCTGCCTTGCTCCTATTTTGTGGCCATGGTCTATCTGTATGTATCACTTCTCCCTAGTCTTGTAGTCCGTCAGTTCCAAGAATCGCGCCGCATAAAGCGGCACAGTAGCTATAATCACCACCCCACAAGTCAAAATCTCGGGCGAGTTTCCCATAATGGCTTGTCTGGCAATATTTGAAACCCATGCTATGGGCCTATGCCTGTATATCTTCTTTCGGAATCACTGCCTTACATGTCTTTGCACAACCAGGTACCCCCCACCCTCATACAGCCCCATGACAAATCCACATAATCACCCGAGTTAGATGCTACCCATGCGTGCGTAGCCTTATCAAAAGCGTATAGGCGTCCTCTATTACAAATGCCTATCTCAAGCCCTATGGCCAACCATGGAAACTGTAGTATGCGTCTCTAAGACAACCAAGGTTCAGCAACAGCCAAAGCCATGTGATATACCCTAAACTGACACCACACCCGAAACTTTAGTGGTGGATATTGTTGTTGGGATTGGAATCCAGAAACATGTTCCGAACATTTCAGACTTCTTTTGCCACCAGCAGGCCAGTTAACCTCCTATTTCCATACACCAGCTTAGTATCAACTTGAATATACATGCTATCACACTTACACACAGTCATTTCAAATGTCAACGTAATGGGATTGACCGGGGCTATTCCTTTAGACTAGCGCATACACCCGATCCTACATTCCCCAAGCTTCAATTTGAACAAAGGAATTAGTCATGGTTCATCACCTTGAGAGTTGGAATAGCGCCGCAAAGTGGACTTCAAACTACCGACTTCCCATCAACTGTGGATCGGAGTTGGCCCAGGGTGGAGTTTGATGAACGATGAATGGATTTCCTTTCCAGGACTAGAGTGATCTACCATGATAGAGATTGTTGAGGGAGCCTAGATTATCAGGATGGTCTATTAAAATTTCCGAAATGGGGTTCCCTCGCAACGATCATCTACTTTTTTCTAAGCCGGAAGATCTTGAAATCCGCAGCTATAAGCCTCCGACCTGGGCGTCAAATACTAATAAATCTCTACCCTGAAAGGAGGAGGCTTAGATTTAAAGGGTTCTGTTTGCAATAACCAAAACTGAATGGAAACAGACAAGCCAGGGAACTAACTGTGTGAAGCCATGAATAGAATCAGTAATATGTCTAGGTATATACTATTATTTTAGTATACCAATGTTCAGTACGTATGTTCATCTCTGGGATGCTTGCTGGAATCGGAATGTCAATGAGCTACATGCCGCCCGATATTACCGGGAATATTCCATCAAGAGTTATTACCAGAGCCCAGGAAACGGGTTTTATTCTCCACAGCCCTGACGTGAAGATATCATGTCAGGGATTGGATGCCATCCCTATTGCTACCATGACAGGCACAGATGGGATGACAGGCCTCCAGAATAGTCAACATTGCTGCATTCGTTCACAATGTAACGTCCGCCATCAGCTTGACAAGTCTAGAAGTGGACCCTCGCCACTTTGTTCTCAAAAATCTCAAAACTCATCATTATGGTCTCTATTTCAATCATTGTAAGAGGACCCCCAATCCGTTTAAAAAAAAAATTAATTAAAAAGGCCCGTTTTCTAATCTTGATTCTATCGTGCTCCAGTTCCACTCCCCCCCCACCTTGGTTTCATGGGAGACTTGGCGATTGTGTATAGAAACTACAGCTTTACTTGTGAATATTGGGGAGTGACGCGGTCGATCCCTTTGCTGTTGAAACAATCCGATGATCCTCTACTCGCCAAGCACTTGGGCCAGGCTGGAATCCTAACATAGTATTCTGCATCCGTCTCGGGGATGGATAGACGGCGAACTTCGCACTTTACTTTACAATATAGGTATAGTGGATATGCCCGGCCTTTTGCGTATTCTGGAAGTACGGCCATTAGATATGGAGTGGTGTGTCTCTAAATAATCGGCCCAGACTAGGATATTTGGAGGCCATGACAGGGACGGAGTAGTATACCTTCTAACTTGGTCATAGTTTGATACTCAGGAAGAATTTAATTCAATTTCGCGTTGAGGGCATTTAAACTTAAGCGACTTCGTTTAGGCTTTTGCTTTTATACCAAACTATATGTGTGTAGTGATTTCCACACCAGCTCATGCCTTTTACTCATACCTCCAATGTAGATCTCAAAGCTACTACAAGTATGATATAATCTCACGCGTTGGCCGAACAATGCCGAGTTATGTGCTTGGGCAGGAGAGTGATATCACTCACCCCAGTCTACGTCACATTAAATATGTCAAGATCAAGCGAGCGAAGGGGACCGGGAACATGATAAGTGTACACCGAGTTACGTATTGACTATAGAAATAATCAATATGTACTTAGCATCCGGTGCTGTATTATAGCTCATAGTGAATTTACTATTTAACCGGATTAGCAGGTATGGCACCTCATAGTCTTGTATAACCCATGAGCCCGGTGCCGATATTACTTCCGACCTATTTGTCCAGACTAGGTTTATGCTGAGCGGTTTTCTTTTTGACTCACTACGTAGCATAATGCCAAATTACGGCTAGATGTATAATATCAAAGTTGGATTCATTCACACACCCAATCCAGCCTGTCTCGCTAGTCGTTCTTTCCATCCTTTGGTTTGTGAATGTATAATATACCTTATATTCTATATCCTCAGTTTCTCATCTTGTCTCTTGCCTTCATTCTGAGAGCCATGATACTCCACCAGGCTCAAACCTATCCACCGAGCTTTGCCCCTCCTCGCAACGCAGGGCCTCCCAGATTAAGCTGCCAGTCTGAAAACCAAGCGTTATTTTCTCAGAGTCTAAAAGCCCCTGATAAGGCTGGACGTGGGATTCAAATTAGCCTACTATGTTTTCTCTTATAGTAAAACTTTCGACATATATTGCATAAGCAATGGTAGTCATAGTGTAACCCTGGGCTCAGGACATCATCTGGTCCCTGGGCCTCCCCTTGACCCACGAACTCTTCCAGGACACAGGAATGACAGGCGCAATGCCACCTTTTCAGGTTTGACATGTTTGATGTCCCTCCGTGGCTCGAACCATGCATTGTTCACTACCTTTCTATACGTATTTCTATCAGTAAATTGATGTTTTACTTACTTCACAATTGACTCATATTCATCAATCTTCATACTTCTTACAATAGGAACCTTGCGCTGAGTAGTCCGGGGGGGATTAGCACTCCTCTTGGTCTCGGTCCCGAAACCTATCCGCTTTTATATTGACCCTAACTAGCCCCGCTCACTAGCTTGAGAATTAATAACTTGGAGGTAGCTGATAGCCAATCCTTCCCTACCACTTAAGGAATATTCCCCCGGTGATCAATTCGACATGCCTATCCTAGTACTGTCGAAACATACCAAGGTCTAATTGTATGGAGCTATCAATGTCAATGCAGGTACATACGTAGTTTCGTCCTTAGTCAACGTTATAAATGCTCATGTATACACCTACTATCATTGGTAAGTTATAACCATATACCTGGGTTGTGTCAATCTGTATGAGGCCTAGCTTTTCATCTATGTCCTCAGCCATACAAATTCCACCGTACATCTTTCAGTGCTAAACACCGTTGGCATCTACACTCCTTTATATATCTATCCTATCATAGCTTTCTGGCCCTATTAGAGGACTGAGCGCTCCGCCATCCAGGCTAGCAAGGCTAAGCCCGCCACGTCTGGATAATAGAAATCAAATAAGCTGTATACCCCAAATGCCTAACACGCAGGCCATCCCCGTCCCCCACCTGCCATTTAGTTACCATATCACGACCCATCTTCCTCATCCGACCCAAACCCCCGACCCGGCTTACCAACAACAGCATTACAAAAAAGCTGCATAAGGATTTAGAATGATGCTGGGAGTTCTCGCATGTCAATGGACGAGGATTAACTCGCGTCTTCGCCTCTAAAGTTTTTGATCTTTTAAGGTTCTTAAGAAATGAAGTCCGAGGCCGGACATCAAAGTAGGGCGGATGTTATGGGGAGAACGGAGGTACATTTAAACACGAGAGCCGAAGTATGTGCATGCATCACGATACGAAAAAAAATTTTATAGAAGGGTTCACAAAATATTAATAATGACTCTTCATCTAACCAAAAACAAAATAATAACTAGACCTGGTATTAACCGGCAGTTGCTCTTATTCCATAGAGGTCGTTGTTGAGCCTCATCATATAACTTGGCATTTTTCGTAATGAACTAGAACAGGGGGTAACCAAACAATTGGGTTATATAAAACATATTCGTTAAAAAAATCCTATCACTTTTTGATGACGGAAGGAAAATATCAAAAAATAGAGCGTCACGAGTAGGGTTCGAACCTACGCGGCCGAAGCCATGAGATGGCTTGAACGAATATTCAAGTCTCACCCATTAACCACTCTGGCATCGTGACTGGTTTGATGTGTGTGAAGGATTATTAAACAAAATATAAAGGCCACTTCCGGCCCCTCGTGGTGTAGTGGTTCTACACTTGGAGGTCTACCTGACTTTGCACAGGAAAGGCAGTCGGTTCAAATCCGGCCGGGGGCACCAGATTTTCCACTAGTGTCAGT
>LXGU01000168.1:0-59652 GCA_001640685.1 Catunica adiposa
AGTCTCTGTCCGGTACCCAATCCGGCGTCGAATCAACCTTGAGTTAAACCCGACGTAACTTAATACTACTACTACTACTACTACTACTACTACTACTGAGTATCAGCTTTTGTAATTAGACAACGTGTGTCTGTAAATAGCCATTCAACAATAAAAAGAATATTCCATTTCCGCTGATGATGGTACATATATATATATATTTATTTTTTTTTTTTTGCTCAAAAAAAGTCTCTCATTATTTTAACTATGGCTTACTATATCTGGCGTGATATTGTTGCCCTAATATCACCATGACGATATCCTTCGTATCTGTGTTTGCCATTCAAGGCTTCAATATCCAGTACGATGCTTCTCTCTAACCTTCATCTTTGGGCTTCAATGGCGGTCCATTACACGTGGCGTTGAAATACTTGCTTCCCTCCATAAACACCAACCTCCAGCCTGCTGCCACCCGTCTTCGCCTACCTAAGCTAACAACCAATCACAGTCTAAAATTCACAATATTAATATATGTAGCAACAATTGACGAAGGGACCGTACAGGCTGGCTCGCCTCGTTTAGGCCCGGAACTTTACGAAAAGGGAGCTCGATAATGTTTGCTGGACGCTGTGTGCAACCATGCATCGATTTTGGCCGTTATTCGATTTTGAACCGTATATCAACCACGGAACAAACACTCAGTAGGAAACATCGGGAGAATCACTGCCGACACCTTGTACAAAGCCTGTACATTACGTGTAAGGAGGCAGCATACAAGGAAATGTCGTGGTCGGTGAAAGAAACGGTGGGACATAGCGAGCCGATGTTTGCGGTTCCTCTCAGAGCTCACTTATTTTATGAGGGCATTGATTTCTTAAAGGTCTAAGTCATGAATGCTAGTAACAATAATGGCATTTTCTTTTTTAAAATTTAAGTTTGAGGTGAGGAAAGCTTAGGTCAGACGAATACCTGGGCCACATCGGGTCCCCAGGCAAATGTCGAGACACTGTAAGTTATCCAAACCCCTCTGTAACATTTTTCTCACAACCTAGAAAAACATTACAGGCCACTAGCATAATCTCAAGGGTCGTGAAAGGCTCAAGGGCTCAAGGGCTCAAGGGACACAATGGTTAAAGGAATGTGGGCTCCCTCGTGGCCCACATCATCAGAAGCAGTAAGATATTTTAGTAGCTTACAACCATTGGTACTTGGGACATATTACATTAAGCGGGAGTGGATAACTTTTGTTTCAAGTGAGACCTGGCGCTGGGATCATTACTATAAACGAGGTAAATGGGGCTGGAAACGACGCGGTCACGATCATAGTAAGGCCATTTTAACAACGACGAATCGAGACATTGATAAATAACGCTAATTGACAAAGGATGCACTGTCAAAAATAGGCGGCTTCCCTTGTGAAAAAGAAAGCACTAGGCCCGTTCTGATAGCTTTGACAGCTCCAGAGTTATTGTTTTAGGGGCTACTACTATTGTTTAGGGGGTATTAGCTTTGGAGCCCTTTTGATCCTCTGGAGGAATGTCAATAGCAACCGGTAGGGTTGACATCGCTACGGAGAAAACCCACAGGAAAATCTGACAACAGTCCTCGATCTCTCGGTTGACTACGCCTCATGTCAACCAACCATAAACGCTTTGGTAGCACTTGAGATTTAGATTATAGTACTGGCTTAGGCTTTAGATGTCCTGAAAATAGACCTTCAGGGCTCTAGCATGGAAAATGTGGCAGTCTGGGGTCCATTGCAGTGGCGTCTTGGTCTGGAAATTGCGGAATTTATGAGGAGAGCTGGAAGAAGGTGGATCGCTTCAATTGAGGAAACAAGGGCAGGGATATGGCCACTAGGGATTGGCCAGCAGTTAGCGAATCAAACGCCAGTAAGAACAGGGTCGTCGTGGTGCTAGTATGAGGAATGAGTTGTGGAGTAAAGTATTAAGGGAAAGAACTGGGTGGGTAGTAAGAGCCATTGTTAGAATGAAATCAGGCACAAGGACCTAGAATGGAAGTTGTCCATGGAACTATTTGAACTATGGTTAAATAAAAGCAAAGAAGCAACGTATATACTAATATGTATTCATTCCAACTGGAGGTATCATGCATATTGAGAGCCTGACCATAATAACCCAATGGCGACAATTGCCAACTTAACATCCCACCGTTAATTTAGAAGAGCAGTTCCCACTAGTTTATATTGCCTAATAGCTTTTTCTAGGTCATCTAGCTCCTAAACGCGAGTAATCCATCAAACTCTCCTCCACACGGTCCATCTATCAACGTTCACGCCAGCACGCCTCAATTTCTTCCGTCCGTGCCTTCTCCAGCTACCCCCCAAACCCGCTCTTGTCAGCCCCTTCCATCCAATTGCACCGCACCTTCCTGCAGACAGACAACCAACAGCTCTCCTTCCTTTTCCTCCCTCATCAAAAGTAAGCGTGGAAAGAGGACGTGTGTGCGAGTTGCCAAAGTTGAGTCGGCAAATCGCTTCCATGAATTTCCAATTTTTTTTTTTTAATCGTCATTAATTTGTCTTTTTTCTTAATTTCTCTTTTTTAAACTTTTGACTTTTGCGTATATCGGATTGGCTGTCGTAATCGTTCTTTTATTTGTCTGACCCAAGGCTGTATGCTTTTACCATTCTCTTCGAAAGTTGAGGATTGATTGGAAGCATTTTGGATTAGGCATCGTTTTCCAAGTACGACGCCATAGATTATCGCATCGCAACCAATCTTCGAGACGCGATTGCCACCTCAAACTACCATTACTGGCCATTCAACCATTGCCAGTTCTACTCAGAGCTTCATTGTTAGATTTCTATAGACGAGTTTCCGTTTTGTGTGTATCGGGACCTTCTCTAGTTATCTCTTCAATTGCAAGAGCTTCCTTTCATGATCACGACTTGCCTATTACAATCAACATACTGAAGGCTATATACATCTATCCCATTGTATTTATTCATCAAACTATAGACTCACGCTTTATCACCACCTGATAGTCTAGACACCATCTATCAGGTATCTATAACTACATTGGAGTCCGCCCTCACTGGTTCCCCAATAATAATGTCTGGCTACCGCTCGTCTACCGACGCGCCCCGCCGTCGCCGCCGCGACTCGCGCGTCCATGACGGCAGCAGCGACGCATACGCAGCGCCCACCCCAACGCCCACCGCTCCGCAGTACCCGCAGTACTCTTATCCTCTCCAGCAACCCCGCCCTGCGCAAACCGACTCGCCAGCGACCAGTGCCTTACGTAGACAACAACCGCTCCCTGCCGCTCCGCCGCTTGGATCTTCTCCGCCCCCCGCGAAGCCATCTCCACCACCAGCACAATCTCGTAATGTACCACCACCAACAAATCAGCAGATTCCACCGCCGAGGCAGCAACCTCCAATGGGGCCATATGGATATCCGTATCAGCCAGGATACCCGGATCCTAGGTTCCAAGGTTACCCTCAACACGGCGCTCCGTATATAGGGGCGCCGCAAGGCCACTTTCCGCCGCCGTATGGGTATATGGCCTATCCAATGCCACCACAGCAACCGTATATGCAACCCCAGTATTCTGCACCGGCTTCATCACAAGCTACGCCCAGACAGGGTGCGATAGTGCCGTATCCGCCCTCATCGCAATTCACTAGCCAGTCTGTCACACCAGTGGCCCAGAATCAGCCACCCGCTGGAAGACCGCCGAGACCACGGTCACGAAACTCGGATTCCTCGGGAAATTCGTCACGATCGTCCTATCACAGCCAGCGGCTTAAGAGGAAGAAGAGTAAGAAGGGAATCTTAGGATTTATCGTTGGCGGAAGCAGCAAGTCGAAAAAGGCCCAGAGACGTAGAAGTTTGGTCAAAATTACGGCGCAGGCTGGTTTAAGTCGGGCCAATTCATCTTCGTCTTCACTAAACTCAGATCTTGCTTACGGCCATGGGTATGTAGATAGATCCTCAGATTCCGGCTCGGATTCCGACTCTGCGCCTGTTTACCCCCCGCCGCAACCACAAGTTCAGCCGCCCATGTATGGTTACCCAGTTCCGTACCCATACTATACACCATACGGCCCTGGTCCCGGGATGTACCCCGGTGCTATGCCTCCGCCCCAATACGCTTGGCAGGGTTCCCAGCCGTCTACTGGACGTCCCAGTTCGAGCTCTACAAACAATACGGCTATTCAGACCGCCGTAGGCGGTGCTATTGCCGGCGCGGCTGTCGGTATGATTGGCAAGAGCTTTGGAGAGCGCGCCGCCCTTGCACCAGTGCCACAAGAGAAAGAATCTCTTTCTGGTGGTTCGACACCTCGGCCTGCACAAAAGTCAATTCCAGTTCCCGCCCCTGTTCCTGAAGAAGAAAAGATCCCCAAGAAGAGTAAGTCGAGAGGCTCTCTTCGGCGGAATAAGGGTAAGGCTCGTGCTTCCACTCCTCCAGATTTGGATACGCAGCTAAGTGCGATTGCAAAAGAACTTATGGATTTAGATAAGATGACCAGTGGTTATGGCACTGCGACTAAGGGGAAGCAGGGTAAGGGTAAAGAGAAGATTGTCAAGAAGAGGTCTAGTGACTATGGCCTGGCCTATGAGTCTTCTTCTAGTGAGCCCAGCGACGAATGGGAGGACGCTGATGACGATGACTCTCTTGTATCCGATGGCTCATCTTCATCTGATGGCTTAGCCTATGGTAACTCTAGTGTGTACAAAGCTCCTACCCCGAAGCAACCTATCCGTGACGACTATGTCTGGTCTTCCGCCGAAAATGCCAACCAGCGAAAGTCATCTGCTCGTACACCGCCGTCCTCATCACGCTCCAACAAACCAAAGCTTTTTTCGGAGCCTCGCGAACTTCCACTTCGCCAACCTCAAGCTCACCGGAATAATGTTGACCCCAACATTTTCAACATGACGTCACCGACTGAGCGGAAGATTTCCGGAGGCTCCATTGCTAGCAGCATTGCGAGCGCCATGTATCCTTCGCTTGCTCTCGGCGCTATTGGAACTGTTGCGAATAGCATACTTTCGCCTGGGAAGGCTCCGCCAAAGATGGATGAGCGCATGTCCCGTAGAGATTCGACTACCGATGCCGAGAAGCGCACACCTGTTGAGAACCGTATTCATATTAAGAGACAACAACGCGATCAAGAATATGCTAAGAAGCCTCTTGCTGTGGAACACCCTCAAAGCCAGCTTAATGTCTTCGACTTTTACCAAGGTCAAAGCCGTGCTCCTAGTCCCATGGTCGCTAACGACACTCGTCCCCGTCCGGCTGTTGCTGGTCCTTCATCCATAATTTCACCCCGCGCCGCTGCGGCTACTAAGTCTGAGCCCTTTGCCCTCATTTCACCTACTCTTCCGACCGCTGCTGCTGCCGCCGCTATCGCTGGTGCTTACATCTATGAAAAGGCACCTGATGGCCGCCGCACTTCTACTACTTCAAACCAACCTATTGCCCCTTCGCCTACTCGCCCTACCTCTTCCCGCCAAGACCGTCGTTCGTCGATTGATATGCGCCCTGCAGTTGTGCGACAGGCTCCTGTTTCTACCTCGTCGCCGGTCACCGGGGGTTTCCCACTCAAGGGAATTCTCAAGCCGACGCCGCCGCCGAGACCGGAAGTTAGACCTCCACCTGCAGAGGAGAAGATGGAAGAGAGGCTTCAGAGGATTCCGGAGAGAGAGGAGAAAAGAGAGGAGCTGGCAAAAGGCGAGACGGCCGTTGAGCCCAAAAGCGTCGAATGGCCAGTTGGTGCTACACAACAGTTTCGGGCCCAGACAAAAAGGCCCGAACCGCTTGAGGTTGTCCGAGAAACACGAGAATCTGAGGGAGTTGCCCAACCGAGAGAGCCCGAGAGAAGGGAGGATCAACGGGTTCAGCAGCCGGCGTACGGTGAGATTTCAAATACCATGAAGCTGGCAGCTATTGCTGGTATGGGTGGGGTGGCGGCTCACAAGCTGGTGAATGGTTCATCTTCCAAGAAACAAGAGCCCGAAAAGGCTATTGAGTCGAACGAGGTTGGCCCGGTTACTGTTGTTGAGTCTGCCATTACCCCTGTCATCAAGGACACTGTTTCTCACAAGATTGAGGCTCCTCATCTCCCCAAGGATATATCTAGAGAGGTTGATGTCCATGAGCCTAAGTCTATTGAAGCTGCACCTGTTGTTATTGCCCCTGCTGTGATCCGTAGTGCTTCTCCACCTCCGGAGATTATTGCTGATATTCCTAAAAGCTACTCTCCCGATACCCACCACGTGGTCGATGCTGAACCCCCCAGTGACTGGCATGCAAATGTCATCGAGCACCCTGACGAAATTTTGCGTCGTTTTAAAGAAGCGCAGCGTCGCTCTCAGGACTCTGAAAACATTCGTGGTCGTTCTCGTACAGGCAAGACTTGTGATAACATTTCGGGTGACGGCGTATCTGAAGTCCCTGAGCCTACTGAATCTACCGACATCGTTATCGACCGTGCCAACCGCGCTTATGCCGATGCTGCCCAGCTTCGCCGTCGCAAGTCCGACGAGTTCCGTACCCGGACAGCTTCACCCGAAGATTCCGTTGTCGACAAGTATAAGGACAAGTCTCAACCTGCACCTCTGATTGCCGACATTTCTACCGACGATGAGCGTGAACAGCCAACGAAATACTCTAAGCCCAATGCGGATGTCCGCATCAACAACATTTTCGAAGACCCTAAACAAGATCCTGAGATTTTGAGTCCTCGGAATGCGTCGTTGGTCCGTGACCCGTCGGCTGAGCGGCCTAGGCCGATACTTAATATTATTCGACCGACACCGTCGGTTTCGCCTGCTAGAAATGAGAGAGCTGAGTCTCCTGTTCCTGAAAGGTCTCGTGACTTGGAAAGCATTCAGGAACAACCGGAGCCGTCTCCGTCGCCCAGAGGTTTCGAGGTTGACCAGACGCCTGCTCCCCGCGAAGTTGTTCCTGAGCCTGTTGAAAATAAGTCGGGTAGCCATTGGTGGAGTGCTGTTGTTGCTACCGGGACTGCTGCTAGCGTCGCTGCTGGTGCTGCTGCCGCGGCTGTTAGTTCAGCTGCGGTTAATGCTTATTCCAAGCAGAATACCGATGATAAGCAGGATGCCATTCCCGTTGCAACTGACCAGACCCTCGATGAGAAGCCGGAACCTCGCAGTATCTATAATGTTCTCCCGGACCAGGTGGAAGAACGTCCCATTGTTCCCACCCCTGTTGTAGAAGAGAAGCGGGCGATTTCGCCCCCCCCCCTTGAAAATGCTCGTGCTGAGGAAGAAGTGATTTCTGATATCGACGATACCCATGAGGTACATCCACCTACCTCCCTAAACAAAGAACAATAATCTTAATAGTGTACTGATACCGTATTAATATAGTCCATACCTGCGTACGAACCCACCTCTCCGATTCCTGACCATGCGATCCATGATGTCCCATCTGAAGATGCCTTGCACGACGTCCCGCCCCTGGACGAGAATTCTCGTGGCATAAACCATGAAGAGTTCACCGGTGTAGTCGCCGCTGGCTTGTCACTTGCTGGCTTCAATTCAGACCGTGTCACCGATGAACCTAGCTTTTTCCGTCGTTCAAGCCCTCCCGGGTCTGGTGACCATCTTGCCAAGTTCCGTCCTATCGATGATGAAGTCTCTAGCGTATTGCAACCCTCATCCCGCCCCGTTTCTCGCGTTATGGAGCGCCTTGAGGAAGAAGATGTCCAGGAAGATGCTGGGTCGCCTACTAAACGTGCTCCTAACATGGGCGGCTCTTGGCGCTCCACTGATCCGAAGTTGCTGTCAAATGCCCAGCGGAGGGCTCTTCGGAGAAAGGAGAAATTGGCAAGACAAGCTGCCGGTGAAGAAGTTAGCGATGGTGAATCGATCCCGGATTCGCCTGGGTTACATGATGATGATATGTCGAGGTTCCCTCATTTGGAGCAGACAGAGGATGTGCCTGCGCCGATGACGGTAGAGGAGTTGACAACTGATCGTCATTGGGTTCCAGTGCTCCAGGCTCCAGAGAAACATGATGCCGAGGTTTCCAAGGGGGTTGTTGAGCGTGAACTTGCTCTTATTCCCGAACCTGTTTCCAGGGATTCTGCCCTGGAAGTTTCTACCATTCAAGAGCCTGTTGTCGAGGAGCCTATTGTGACTCCTCCTTCTCGTGCTGAAACTATGCCTTTAAGCATTGATATTCCCGCAAATGTTACTGCGCCCGTTCCACCTACCTCTGCCGAATATATCGATCCCGAGGTTATCTCCCAACGCCCTGCCAAGCCTGCTATTGATCCCGAATACGGCGATCTTCTTATGCTTCCTCCCAGTGACCCTGGATCTCCAGACTCTCACGCTTCCGAGAACCTTCCTCCTCTCCCAGATTCTCGTCCCGAGTCTCCCCCACACATGCACACGCCTCGTTCGACCCGCCGCCAAAGCACTCTCTCTGACACTGCCGGGCGTTCCCCGTCGTCTACTGCAATCCCTCTCGATCTATTCCGGCCTCGTTCCGGAGCTAACTCTCCCAGCTCGAGATCTTCTCCTGGTAACTCTCCTGTTAGCAACCGTGAGACTCGTCACCGGGTGGCTCGCTCTATGGACCGGACGATCCGTGGATCTGGGCCCATTCCATTGTGCTTGGGACCATATTCGCGTCTTGATGGTTCATTGAATTCTGGCTCATCGGATGGAAGCGCTGCGGACAATTCTTTGTTGGAGAGACATAGGTCGAAATCAGAGTCTAGTAAGGGCGCTTTAGGGTTGGATGATTTCACTTATAAGCCTGAAGCCGATGTTGCGAGAGGCTTGGATACCTTGGTTGAGGAAAGAAATATGGCGTCTGATGAGGCTGTCCCACCTGACGCAGAGGCCGTACTTGAGGAAGTATCTAAGGAAACCAGGGCTGTGGACTTGTCTACACCGCCGGCACTAGATTGTCATGTGGAAGAACAGGAGCTTGAGTCTCCTGACTCACCTGTACTTGACCGTCGACGTTCTTCGAGCGCTGGCTATGATCTCTCCGATCCTAGAATCGTGAGCCACGAGACCCAGCCAAAACTTGACCAAGAACCGCATATTGTACCCACTTCCTCCGATGCATTCGATGTTGCCGTTGAAATTCCTCTGCCGAATTCTGGTGTGGCGACGCCGAACGCCCAAGATATCTCTTCGTCATTGCCTGCGACTCCAGCCCAAGGTTTTATCCTCCCGGTGGTTCCTCCTGCCGAAGAGCCCGTCCAAGAGCCCCACACCGCCTCGCCAGCTACACCTGCTGTTGATGACATGCCTATTCCTACTACTCCTAAGTTCAATGATGCGCCTTTGTCGGAGCGGGATGGCAACACTGAAACTCCTTTTAAGCAAGGTCTTCAGGCGGAGTCACCAACCGCCAGAGAACCACTATTGTCTGCCGAGAGCACCTCCCCCGCTTTTGCTATTGAGAGACCTGTGACTCCTTCCTTTGATCAGCCAGTTACCGATTCGCTCAGGTCTTTGCATGACCTTGTTGCAAATGAGGAGCATGCTAAAGAGCCTACATTTGATGATGAGCTACCGGGCCCTGCTATGGCTGAAAAGCAGCGTGTCTGGGTTACAACTCCTATTCAAGAGTTTGAGCAACCTAAGTTTATTGCTGCCTCTCGTCCAGTCACACCCACCCTTGATAATACGCCTCTCCGCTCTAAGTCTCCGGCTATAGACGACTCTGAAATTCGTAGCGATATACTCATGCCAAATGAGCAGCCGGAGACCGATGCTAATCCCGACTACTATCACCTTGAGGATGAAGTTAAACCCGACTACATTCCCGATGCTGCTCATGATCCTGACTATTCCGAAGTAGCTTCTGCCCCGTCGTCTCCATCCGTTAGTGAATCCGACTCTGAATTCACTACCAGTGCCCCCGGAACTCCCAGTCTTACTCGTAAACAGAAAAGAAAGCTTCGCAAGGAGCGGAAAAAGCGCGAGCTTGCGCAGTTGAAGGCTGAAGCAGCCGCTAAGCGCACGCCTAGCTTGAGTGGTTCTGTGCCGCAGACACCCGCGGAAACATTGGGAGGTAGCAGTGTCCAAGAGATGGAGAAATTTGAGGATGTGGTTGTGCCTGCGGAAGTATTGGCTGAGAGGGAAGGACTGGAGAAGGCTTTATCGGATATTGAGGAGCATGGTGCTGAGTATGGTGTCCTGCCTACTGAATCTGTTGATCAGCCCGGGGAGACTGTTACCGACCATGCTACTGCATCTATGGCTCCCCAGGAGATCCCCATCAGCACCTCTCAAAACCCCATTGCTGAGATTGAGATTGAAACCCCAATTGAGACTCCAGCTATAGTGACGGAAGAGCTTTCCACCAAACCTGAGATTTCTGTCGATGGTCCTTCTGACGTTGCCCCGGTTGAAGAAGTTCTGGATGTTCCTGTATCCAATGACCTTGTCCACGATCATCCTCATTCGCCCACGCTTGCTGATGCTATCGTCAACTCAGAGTCTAGACCTGTATCACCCTTGCCTCACTCTACGACGCATATATCTGCTCCCGGATCTCCGCAGATAGTTTCGCCTTCCCCCATATCTGCCCCTGTGGACGAGATCCTAGAACAGCAAGCTGCTGATCAGGCCCTTGAAGATACCCTAGAGTCTACCAAGGACATTGCCTATCCTGAGATCCCGCGTGCCATACTTACGGCTCAATCTGCCGACCTTGTCGTTACTGAACTTCCTCTGAATGACCACCAGCCGACAGCTCTGGCCTCTGAGGTAATTATTGAGCAGGCTTTACGTGACCCTTCACCTGAACCATTTTTCGAGGATGCACCGAGAGCTCTTTCCCCAGTCGCTTCACTCAAAGAGGCTCCTCGTGACGATAAGCCTGTGACTTCATACCCAGAACCTTCGTGTGGCCCTTCGCCGACCATAATTCCGACAGAAGCTTCTCGAGGACCATCTCCTATCCCATCTTCTTCATCTGACCGGCTAAGCAGCGAGATGCCTTTAAATACCCACGAAGAGTCGTATCCAGATGTGCTATCGCCTACTCGCAGTCTTTCACCTGGACTTGAGCCCACACCTGTCAATTACGATCAACCTCAAGAGTCTACCCATGAGCCCTCTACGACGCCTTCTTGTGAAGCTGGCCAGAATGTCAATGAGATCTCCGAAGAACCTGAAGCCTTTTACCGTTCCCCGGTACATGGTGCTGCCACTAGCGTCTTGCCTATTTCTGAAACTCCTCAGCTTGAGGAGTCCTTGGAAAGTGCTGTGATTCCTATCTGTGGAGATCTTGAGGCGTCTGTGATACCTATTCGTGAAGATCTCGAGGTTTCTGTAGTGCCTGAAGCTGTCATTGAAGAAGTTGAACTGGAGCAGTTGCCTGAACCTACCGCCAGTACTGTAATCTCTGATCCGATTGAACCTGTGATCGAATTGGTAACTGAATCCCAGGCCCGTGACATTTCCTTCGAGATTGTCCAACCTGATGAGATTATCGAACCTAATGAGCCTGCGGTCTACCCTACTTCTGGGGAGATAAGTTTAGACGCTCCTGCATTGATAGAATCTACCAAGCCCGATGAGACCCAGGAGAATAGTGATATTCAGGCTATTGAGGGACCTCATGAGGGTAGCATCCCGGCTGCCGATGCTGAGTCTACTCAGGCTGAGCCTGTCGTCACCGCGTCTGACGAAGGCATCAGTTCTCCTGTAACTGTTGAACCTATCAGTGAGCCTACTGTCGAGTCTGCCATCAACATCATTCCCGAGGCTAGTGAGTCCGCTGCCATCTCTCGTTCTGTGTCACCTGTAGCGGTTCCCGTTGAATCATCCGACAGTGTACCTGGAGAGACTTCCGCTGCCGAGGCATCAGTTCCTGAGTTGGATGCTGTGACTTTGCCAGATGTTCAAGACATTAATTTGTCAGAATCTGTGGCTCAGCCTGATGTCCTGTCGGATCGTGAAGGCCTTCATGACGAGGTTGAGTGTGCGCTCGACGACAAAGGTAGGGAGGTTCAAGTGGAGGCTGCTGATATTGAACAGCCTTTAACTGAGACTGTCACGGAGTCTGTTGTTGAACCCACTGTGGAACTTGTGACTGAGAATATGGAAGAAGCTGCCGCCGAGGCTGAAGTGGGACAAAGAATTGAACCTCTTGCGGAGATTATTGCTGTTAAAGACTCTGTTTCAGAGCCTATGGCCGATGATGTTGAGCCAGCTCAGATACCTGTACCCGAGGCTATTGACGACGCTGCTACCAATCCTATCGTCTACTCTGATGAGCCTGCCGAGGCCCTTCCTATTGATCATTCAACCACCAAGACTCCTGCTGTCGAAACCTCCAGGGAGACTACCACGGAGCACGAATCCACTGTTGAGCCCGCGATTGAGTCTGCTACCGAGCCTACTCCTATGGCTGACTTTGCGGATGAGTCTTTTGTTGAACCCATTGCTGATGCTTCTCGCGAGCTTGCCCTTGAAACGGCTGTTGACTCTACCTCTCTTGTCGATGTCCTCCCCACTGTTCTGAAGAAGCGCAAGTCAGTTTCATGGCCCGAAAAAGAGATCACAAGCGCCTTTAGCCCGCCTGATTTATCTGCCGTTACTTCACCTCTGGAGTCCTCTGCTGCCGCACAGGAGCTCCATGGATCTTCTACCACTGCTGAGAATGTGCCCGACTCCGCCTTGATTGAGAAGTCCGCCGAGACACGCATTGAACCCATGGCATCGGTTGAGTCTGCTGTTATCGAAGAATCTCCTGCTGCTATCGAAGAGTCTCCTGCTATGGAAGAGTCTGCTGCTGTTATCGAAGAGTCTCCCGCTGTTGAAGAGTCTCCGGTTGAAGAGTCTCCTGCTATCGAAGAGTCTCCCGCTGTTGAAGAGTCTCCTGCTATCGAAGAGTCTCTTGCTGTTATCGAAGAGTCTCCTGCTGTTGAAGAGTCTCCTGTTATCGAAGAGTCTCCTGCTATCGAAGAGTCTCCTGCTGTTGAAGAGTCTCCTGCTGTTGTCGAAGAGCCTACCGAAATTCCTAGCGATACTACCGCATCTTCCCAGTATCCTACTGAGGCTGTAACCGACTCTTTTGGTTTCAGAGATCTTCGAGCTTTCCCTGACAGCGCTCATAGCATCAGTCTCGCTCAGTCTCCCGTTTCAGATACGTCCTCTCAAGCTGATGCTGAATTTGATGAACTTGTGCCCCGTTCGACTACCCCCGTGGATCTTCGAATGAGAATTGTCCCTGAACAGATTAGCGATTCTGAAGGGGATGTATTTGATTCAGCTTCGGAGGCTGATGACCGGGAGTCGCCGATGTCAGGATCGCCTGAACTTTCCCAGGGTGCCGCTGAGAAGGAGGAGCATGGGCCCGCTGAGTTAGTAAGGTCTGCTACGCCGCCGTATCCAATTCGTCCTCTAGATCCTATCGAGGAGCTTTCGGAGGCGTCAAGCGCAGAGGCCTCTAAGGTCGTATCGCCGGTTGTTGTTCAGTTCTCTACTGATGAGGTTACTCCCAATGCCACGGAGCCTGTTCAATATTCCGAGGCTTTCGGGACTTCCCCTGTCGAAGGGCCTGTTGATGAGCCCACCTCTCAAGCCTCCGAGTCCGCCACATTAGTTCTCGATGATTTTCAGATTGAGCCTGCTCAGGAGGACACTTCTAATGTTCCTCAGACCCCTGAGCAAGCTAGAGTTTCCGAGTTCAAGAGTGGCCCTGTTACTCCTCAGATGAACCATGAAGACCACTTCCAGTCTGACTTCCATCTGGTACTTTCTGACCATCACGCGCCTACCTTTGATGATTTCAACATGGATGATGGATTACCCAGTATCTCTGAGCCGGCAAGTGGCCTCTCTGATCTCGACAACAACCCCGACACTATACCAGTTGACCACTTGTCTGGAACGAACCGCTGGGGTGCCCTTGATACTCTTTTACCTATTCAGGATACCCAACCTTCTCTTGCGTCTCCTGCAACTGAACAAACTGAAAATACAGATCGTGAGGCTATCCCTGTTATTGATCAAGAGCACAATGACGATGCCACTCTCAAGGGTTCGCCTCCACGGGAGGAAACTGCCAAGTTTGAGAGCGCATCTAGCCAAGAAGTTTCCCGAGAAGCTGAAATTACTGAGCCTGGTATGTAAATCGTATTTGCTATCCCTATATTTACAGCCCTTACTAACTATATGTTTCAAAGCTTCCAATGACACCCCGGTTGTTGAGGAAATGCCATCTGTCGCCGAGTCTGCCTCTCCCGCATCTGAGTCTAGCTCTTCTGTCATGAAGACCCCTGTCATGGACCAACTTGTTGCTTCAAAGGGCCCAAGGAACGCCAGAGGTTTGTGGAAGTTGGCTCGTAGGAGAATCAGTATTGTCCACCAGTTTGAGCCCGGCCAGAAGAGTGGCGACACTCCTACCCTAGAGTTGGATCAAAATGAACTGGACTTCAACGCGCCTAAGAGTCTTACCGACGATGAAAACCCTCTTGATCCTATAACCCCTTCTGCTGTTGAGTTTGAGGGGGCTATGGCCAACGAACAAACTAATGATGAGGCTGAAGTGCCAGGCGCGGTTGTTGAGAACGTTGAGGTCGATGAGACCCTAGTTCCGGAAATCACTGAGAGGAATTTGGATCTTCCGGTCCTGGTTGTCGATACCGTTCCTATCTCTGACGAAGTCACTCCGCTTTCTCCAATCGAGAAACGTGCTTTCGAGAACAATCCCGGTGGGTCCTTTGGCGGCAATGTCCTGGCTCCTCCTGTCTTTGATTTCAGCCAAGCTGCTGCTACCCCAGACATCGATCGTGGAAACCCCCTGGAGTTCTTTCCAAAGGCTCTTCACACCCCTGATAATAGCCAGGACGCTATTGCTACTTTCCCTGACCAGGCTATGGTCTCTTCGGACTCCGGGAAATTATTGGAGCCGAACTTCCACGCGGACCAGCTTATTAGCCAAGCGGCCACCCCGAAGTTGGATGATGAAACTTGGTCGCAAACATCGCCGACGCGTACTTTCGCGCCGGCCGGAATGGGTATGTCTATGAATATGTCTACGAGTTCTATGAGATATGGTAATGGAAATGGAGGAGGTGCAAGTATTGGAAGTGGAAGTATTGGAGGAAGATTTAGTGGTGGATATTTGGATCCAGTGCCGCCAAACACGTTGAAATCGATGAAGCGGAAGTCATTATTGGCCCCCGGATGGTCTAACCCGGCGCCTGTACAGGCCCAGATTGAGAGTGTTCCGGCGGAGAAGTTTCCAGTTCAGTCACAGCCTCAGTCGAGACAGAGCCTTAAATCTCGTACTAGTATTCCGGTCTTAAGCCGGAGCACTAGCCACAGTCAACGGGAGAACCCAGTATTTGGGTTAGGAATTAGTCAGCCTGATTCGCCTGTTCCGCCGTTCACCCCTACTAGTGCTCTCACTAGCCCTGTGACGCCAATCACTCCGACAAACCCGCTTACAAGCCCCACGTCTAAGCTTCCCATGGCGCCTGGATCGTCCGCCAAGCCGGCTAAGTCCCGGTGGAATTCGGCAGTCTCAGCGATCACCGGGGGCATGTATCTCGGACAAATGGGCAAGAATAAGAAAGGAAACCGTAACAGTGGCTGATATGGGGTCTACAGCTGACATACATGTGGATTGACTGTCTGCTATTGTATCTTGTCTGACACTGGATCGACTGCTCTGTGGCTTGGTGGCACTGGACTTCTGTATTCTTTTATGAATTGTCTTGTACTTTCTTAGGCTGGATGATATGGCTGTTTTATTATTTGGATATGTGGTGGTTTGAAGAACCTTAGTACGATGGATATGATGCAACGAGAACAACGTCAACTAATACATCTAACGATTCCCCTTCAGATATACTCCAGAGCTCTAAGCTCTCGGAACCTAACCTTCCCTCGGCGTCATTTGTGGACCCGCTGGCTACACATACACCCCTGCCTCCGTCCCCTACTGTCTCTGTCCCCGCGTCTCCAATTGCTATGTCCGATGTGATGAATGAACTACTTCTTGTGGATCAGACATCGCAGGATATCGACGAATTGACTGCTGAGTCAGCCGTGGGATGCCATGCAGATGCAGATGGGGATGCAGGCGAAGTGGTAGTGCAGCAGGGGAAGGAAGCAGAGACGGCGGGGCATGAAGAGGCGACCGCCGTGTTGGGCGTGATGCCGGAAGCGAATGGTAAGTTATTTCCTTGATTAACTTTGGACGAGACTTTTGGTGGTGTGTTTGGGCTGTAAGAGAGCCCCTGAAGGGTGCTGGAAAAGAGGGTGTGTTGCGGCCTGATCTGGCAGGTTTTGGTTGGTCATGCACCATGACGTCAGGGTGCAGATGGGCGGTCCAGGGGATCGGTGACGATTGAGCGCCGAAGGATGGTTGATGCAATGCACGATGTGTTGGCGAACACGGGCGTGGAGCCAATATTTGAGCATGGGTGTCAACTAATGAACAGGAAGAGTCTTACTAACATTATATTCACAATCTTTTAGATGACGCCGTTGATGTCACGGATAGTCGTGATGATGTTGTCCCAGATAACGGTGTTGATACCTCGTTATCTGCCACTGACAACCTTGATGTTATCGTCGATCGTGATGTTTCCCACATCAAAGCTACTGATGATGTGATTGTAACGGTTCCCTCACCTGCCGCCCCTGATCTTGACCTCCCCGTTGATGACAATGTTGAAGTATCTTCTGGCAGTGAAGTCCCCGAGGAACTCATCGTCGATCCCGATGTCATTCAAGAACCATCTACCAACTCCTCCCGCGATCTACAGGAATCCATCATTGCCACCCTACCAGAGGGCCCTTCTTTAGCCCACGATGAATCTGCTGTCACTGTCAACGATAGAGGCGAACAGCTTATAGAAGAAGCACCGATCGATGCGGAGGATTCTATTTATGATACGTCAATTCTCACTACTGAGTCTACCCAAGATGCCTCTATCGTTGAGGATTTCGACTCGGATGCTGGCTTAACCAAGACACAGAGAAAGAAGAAGAAGAGGGCACGGAAGTTGGCTGAAAAGCAAAAGGCTTTAGAAGAGGAGCAACGGGCCAAAGAGGCTGAAGCTACTGCCTTCCCCGTTATAGTCTCTGAAGCTGAGGTCGCTATCACCGAAGAGCCTATTCCTCAGGATCCTGTTTCTGACAAAAGTATTTCCCAGAAGTCCTTTATCGTGGACGACTCCGTACCTGTCCAGCCTGTGATCTCTCTTCATGTTGATCCAGTCTCAGCTGATGAGAGCCCTCGCTTGCTCGACTCAGCTGAGTCTTCAACCCCAGTCTCAGCTCCGGTTGACCCTGTTGAGGAGACCGCTTCTGCCCTTGAGGTTTCTGAACCGGAAATCTCTATTGATACTATAGTTCAGCCTGTCGATGACAGATGTTATAAGCACCAAGATGTTGCGTCTTCACCTGCCTCTTCGGAGTCAGCCGTTGCTACTGTCGAGGACGATGAATATCCGGATGCTATTGATGCCGTTGAGGAGGAACAGATGGTGGAGCCTATTGCTAAACCTTCCCTTAACGTTGACACCCAGACAGTAGCCATCAGAGAGTCGTCACGCGATCCCACCCCTGAACCCACTGTACAATCCCAGCCCGAGTTCAAGCCGGGCCTTGATTCGTCTCACCATTCTGCTGCTCCATTGGATTCTGAAATCAAGCTCCTTGGTGCTTTTAACGAAAATGCGTTGCTTGAACTTCCGGATGTGTCTGAGTCTCCCGTCGATCCCGAGGTGTCAGTCGAGGATTCTCTGACTTTACCTGTGAATCATGAACTGCCTCACAGCCCTGTTCATGATGTGCTAGACCAGACCCCACCCGCTTTTGATCCGGAGACTCTGACTTTGGCACCGCCATCTCCCGTTCGTCAATTTGGCATAACTGCGACAACAGAGTCTATTAAAAGTCTTGATATTTTCCCCACTGAAATTGACCCAGAACTTAGCTCGGAGTCGCCAGTTCTGGAGTCTCTTTCTTCTGAGCTCTATCCGCTGCCTGATAGCAACCCGGATGAGCCGGAATCTGCGATCGATGTCCAACCTACACAACTTGAACCTATTATCGTGATTCCAGAAGCGGATGATGCTCTTGATGTGTCCAATGTTGAGTCCACATCCACCATAGAGCAGTCTATCCCAGAATCTGAATCCACGCCCCAGCACTTGATGATATCTGATCCTGAAGTCGAGCGCGAACTATCCTTTGCCCCACCTAAATTTGACCCTTTGCCGCAGTCTGAGCTACCAGAGATTACTTCAGGCTACGAGCCAGATGCCGCTACTTCCGATGTTGATTCGGCTCCTCTTTTGACATACGCCGAGGCTAATTCTCCCTCAGCTGAGCCCGAACAACAGCTAGAGCCCCTTGAAATCAAGTCTTCACTAGTACCTGCCGTTGAACAACCCATTGTGGCTATTGCGGAACAGAAGTCATTAGATGCTATTCCTGTCGATAGCCAACAGGTGGTTGTGGGTACTGAGCCAGATTCTCAAGATCCTCTTCCCGTTGAGCTTGCCGTTGAATCACCTTTGTCGGGATCCGATCTCGATCGTATAATTCCTCAGACTATTCCCTTGGAGTCCGGCGAGTCAAACTTACATAAGCTGGGTGATATCCCAGAACTAACTGCTGATGCTAACCAGCCTTTGGCCATACTGGAACCTGTTGTTTCTGAACCATCCCATGACATCGAGCTCATCTCGGACATAACCGAGCCTGTAATTGAAGAAGCCCAAACTCCTGCTTCTGCGATCCATAATGTGGCTAACGTTCCCGACAACCATGATAACCACATCGCTGACGAACATCCCGCCTCTGTTATCTCTAGTCCTGTCTTTGAGGCAAATGAGATTCCCTTGGCAACATTTGACTCTGAGCCCATGCCCCGTTCCCGGGTCGTTACTCCTACCTTTGACTCTCTTATTATAGATGTGTCGAAACCGGAGATCGATATTCTGCCTGTTGACGAGCCTCAATCTGTTGCTACTGCCGAGGGAATTCCATTGCCCGAGACCCCACTTTTTGAGTCGTCTGTCCCCGATGAGAGGAATAATTCCACTGAGGCTAAAGATGCTTCTACTGAAACACCCGGCATCATTACTCCTATTTCTCCAGCCAAACCTCTCTCTGAACTTACCGCAGGTCCTCAAACTCCCAAGGAGCCTGTCCAAATCACTGTTGGCGATGACTGGGGTCTGTCTCGCAAACGGTGCAGAAAGAATCGCAAGAGCTCCTCTGCATCTATTAAAATTGAGCAGCCCAAAATGTCGCCCTCGTTACCAGTTCAAGAGATCTCCGCTTTGTCTCCAGATATCACCAGCACTGAAGTAGAATTGGTTCAGAAGACTCCTGTATGTGTTGATGAGTCTGGACTCGATACACAGCCCCATGAGATTGAACGAGCGGTCGATGTCGAAGTTGATCTTTCAGAGACTCAGTTCATGCCTTTATCTAACATTGAAGGTTCTGAGGCCAGTGAGGATTTCCCTCCTGTTGATCCCCTTGTCACCGCCTACAGCACTCAGGTTTCGCCTACTGACCTTCCTGACACCCCGGAAAATATCCAGGAAGCATTCCAGTCTGCCCCCGAATCTCCAGTTGTACAGGCTGTTGGTGATATCCCTACCTGCGAGTCCCCCAAGCAACTCCAAGATGCCGCTGAAACCTCTGGGATTTCTCTTGCCCTTCCTGATATTTCAGATGTCATCAAGACTCCTAGGCTGGGACCCGACTCTACCTTGTTTGGCGACGATGAACCAGGATTTGATGATAGCTTCAACTTGGATCATGATGGTTTCTCTTTCTCGGGAGCTCCTTCTATGCTTGATCACTTCCCCGCGCAAAGGGAACTTACACTGTTTTCTAGTCCACTTAAGGAGATGACTACAGCCGAGCCTGAAGTTTCGGAGCCTGAAGCACCAGAGCCTCTAAGAATTGAACCTGAGCAAGCCCAACCTACCACGGACTTTGTCGCCGATAATACAGATCTTGTTCCCGAACCAACCCAGGTTCAAGTATCTGCCCCATTGCTCATTGTCAAAGAACCTACTCCAGCTACTTCCCGTGTCGCTACTCCCGAGCCACCCCAGCCAGAGCCCACAAGTAAAAAGATCTCTGCATCTGAATTTGTCAATGACTCCTGGGCACCTCCGAGGTCGAAGAGTGCTCTTCATCGTGCTAGATCTAGATCCCGCAATCGTTCGATTGATCTGACTTCCGAACGTAAAGTGTCAGAGGAAGTCGTTCCTTCGCCTACGGATTCTCGTGGTAGACTAGGCTTACCGTCCTTCAGGAACGTGTTCTTCCCTTCTCGTTCAGAGCCCATCAAGACACAGCCTTCCGAGCCCGAACCTGAGAAGTCGTCCAGTAATGATTCCCCCGCTGCACTTGAACTTGATGGCAATGCATTGAAAGCCGATATTTCCATCAGCATTGCTCCATCTCCTGATGTCCCCATCGAAGTTCCTATGGTAATCCCCGCTTCTAGCCCCGCTGTCGCTGATAAGTCAGTATCGGAGGCTTCAGGATCCATCGACGGCTCTATAGACGATGATCCCGACTCTGTTGACGATGAGCCAACTTCTACTAGACAGACTATGGTTTCTACTATCTCGCCTACGCGTAGTACTACTCTTACATCGCCTTTCTCTCAGGGATGGTCGCTTAACATGCTTATGAGAAACCCCGAACCGAAGAAAGAGGTTTCATATCCTATTCCTGACGAGGACGAGCTTGATTCCAATGTTGGGGTCAATGAAGAGCCCCATTCTTCTTCCCTGGAGCCTAATGTTCGCCTTCCTGGAGCCTTTGAGCCGGTGGTTGAACCTGAGGCCCCCAAAACTATGCCTACCGTTGCCTCTAACGACATGCCTGTTAACGAGGCTCAGACTTCTGGACCTCAGATAGTTGACCATCCTAAGTCCCCTGTGATAGAGGACTTTGCTCTTGCTTCTGCCAAGAAACGTCGTGCTCGCCGCTCTCTGAAGCTTGACGAAGATAATGAGTTGGCATCTGAGTTGCCTCGCCGTCTCACTCTTGCTGCTCTCGAGGAGCATTCATCTCGTGATCGTTCTACCTCTCCAGATCTCAAACGTCATATTCCTGCTTCTGGCGCTATGTCGCTTCTTCCTGCGATGTCTGATATCGATAGTGATCTTGCTGAGCCACCAATACCGTCAAAGGCACTTCCTACATTTGAGCCTGTGAATGAAGATGAAGATGACGCTGATCTCGACTTTTCCTCAAGCTTGACCAACCGGGGCAAGAACAACCGCAGATCTCGTAACCGTCGCAGCCTGCAGATTGAGCCCGTCACTATTCCAGAGACTTCGGCCCTTGAGACCCCGGCACTGCCTTCTGCTATTTCTGAGATGCCGACCCCGGGCTACAAGTCTCTTCCGTCACGCGATTACACTAAAAGTACCGAGTCTGTATTCTCTGACTATGGATTGAACGACGGTGCCATGTCTGTCATGCCTGACTACGACAACTACGATGATACCATGGCTGATTACAAGGACCCTGAACTTCGGCACATGAAATCGTCCACCGACATGTCTGACGCTGGATCTATTGCGTCTTCTGATGACAAGGACTCCAAGTGGTGGAAGTCTGACTTTGGCCAATCGGCCAAGTCCACGCCTCGCATCCCCGATGAGCCCCCCCGCTCCTACTCTCCGACTGTGAACCCAGTAGCTTCCCGCACCAACGAGTACCTTCAAAGCCTCCGTAATCCCGCTGGCCTTCCTGCTCGCAAAACCCGCGAGGTTGGCCTTGACACGCCTTCTGAGTCTAGTATCCTTGCTTCTAGAAAGACTGGGGTAACGGTGACGACGCGCAGTCAAGACATTGTCAAAGCTGGGAAGACCACTAATAAACGGTTGTCGTCCATTGGACGAGCCGCCGAGGTTCAACAGATTGGCCAGAAGTTGAGTGGGAATGCGGCGCGTGTGGCCGCCATGTTTGGCGGTAGAGTTGCCGTCAAGAAGAGTAGCTCTAGGTCCCTGTTGTCGAATGAGACTTCGGTTGAAGAGGAGGAGGAGAAGCAGTCGAGTGAAATGATTGAAGAAGTGGACGAGGAAGATGATGAGTTGGATGTAGAGAAGATTATGGAGTTAAAGAAGAAGAGCAGCGAAGAAGAGTTGAAGAGAAAGAAGGAAATTGAAGAATCTTGTGTTACCGATCTGATCGCAAGATTGAGAGCCGAAGGACGTCAAGGCGATGTGATCAAGAGGGCCCAGAGTCCTGTGATTGCGGATGACGCCTCCGTCAGCTCCTCACAAAGCCGGGATGTCTCTCCATCTCCTGCTTTCCCCCGTCCAAAGAGAGCCTCAACTTCCATTGGTACCTTATTGTCCGACAGTTCTCACAAGATCAAAACTATTTCTAGCATGGGTGACTTGAGGACCAGCGGTGATGGCGATGACACAACCAATGATTCGGATGATAGCTCCGTGGTATCCCGTCGCATGTCGCCTTCTCGCAAGGGCGCTTCCGCTCTTCCCCGCGTCCCCGAGGTTCGTGATGAAACCATAGCAGTGGCTGCTCTTGGAACTGCGGCCTCCTTTGCTGCCCGTGCCCGCGCTGGATCTACCATCGAGAGAACCCGTTCACTCACCAACATTCCCCGATCTTCAACCCCTGTTGGCCGCGATCGCGTTCCTACTCTTGGAGACGACTCTCCCCGTCGTCATTCCGGTGTCAGCCTTACCCGTGACAGCCCCGACAAGCTTACATTGACCCCCCAGCGGAGCCGCAGCCACATGTTCCGCCCCGCTGACGAAACTACTGATCCCGTCAAGCCTCTTCATCCCACAAAGCACCAAGAGCGCATGATCACTCAGTCACCCGTACCGACAAACCCCAAGACAAAGATCCTAGAGCCATCGCCTGATGCTGCTAAGCCCGAGCCTGTGAAAGGTCGTGGGTCGCCTGCTCTGGGCAATAACAGTGTCTACAGAGTTCTTGATTACTCCCGGCCTGGTACTCCGACTGGTGGTTCTCTACGCAAAAAATCCATGTTCCGGGCGTCTGCCGAAGAGCTTGTTCGTGCTCCCGGCACCCGCAGCGTTTCTGATTCATTCAGCCTAAACAGGTCTAGCACTTTGCCGTTGAACATGCCACTTCCCCCAGCAGCCTCTTTGGCTGGCCGGTCAGTTCATAGGCGGGTGTCCTCTTCCAACATTGGCCAAGCTAGATCGCCTCCAGATACCGAGGTGTTTTCTAGACCGCCAGGCCAGAAGACTATCCGTCGGCTGCCTGGAAAGATTGGTGGATCTGCCAGCATGTCAAATATGAACCAGGCCTACGACACTTTCAGAAATTCCCTAGACGACACCATCGATCTCGAATCTACCTTAACCGAGCCGAATACTGGTCGCAAGCGATCCGAAGAGTCCACTGCCGTCAACGATGGCCCTGTTGAATATGTAAGTGACACTTATTTTACTCACTCATTTCCCCTGTCTTACATCCCCTGTTTTTCTGTCTGGCAACTGCCACGCGAGGAAGTATCCACTATGATGTGCCCGAGTTCTGCCGAGAACCAACATGCAATATTCCGCGTGGCCAGAGTGGAGCAAGTGCTCCAGTGAATGCAATAACGTCCTGTAAAGATGCAGGAGCCACGATATACTGGCATTTTTTCATGCATTTTGCATGCATTTACCGCCATTATTGGCCTCTGGATTCGTCTGTAGTTCTGCAGGCGGTGCATACATCATTGTGCAGACCGGGCCACAATTACTCCCTTTGGATCTGCTATCTTGGCCAATTATGATTGGGCCAGGGTGTCCCTGTCTTCTGCGGCGTGGTCTAGGCCAGTCAAAAGTGGTTGCGTCCTAAACGGGGGCAGCCATTTAAGATTACAGCTGGACCTGCTGGACGATAGAGCGAAAATTCATCCCTCTTGCATTTCCCCCCAGTATTTCTCATACCTTCCCCAGCCACTCCGAATTTCCCGCACTCTATCCTTCTTCGCTTGGTGGCTCTTGCATGTTTCTTGCAGCAAAGTTTGGCACGCCTGCCCTGTCCTATGTTTTTCCCATTAAGTTTCGGCCTGACTACTACGAGTTGTTGCACTTAATTTTCTTGTTTTGCATCATCGCCTTCCGTTGTTGGTTCTTTCCGCGTCGAGCCTTTAATTATTGAAGGTGCACAAGCGAGCTCCATTTTATATTTTGGTTCACTGCGCGAGCGAGAATTAGCCTCTTTCTCCCTTCATTATTTTTCATTCCATCATCATTTTTATTCTATTGTCCGCCATTCCTAGACGATAGTAGTCGCTATTGTTCATCGGCATTTAGCCTCTGCGCTAATCACCTGGCATATTCCATCGCCTTCCTCTTTTTTTCTCTCTCTCTTCTTCCATTCCCAATTATCGCCATCTATCTTTCGACCATTAATCAATCGTCATCGCCCATCATGCTAACCAGCGGCTACCGCTACCAGGATGCCATGGGGACTGCCTCTCCGGCTGGCGCCCGCACCTCCATGCGCCGTCGCTCAATGCAAGTTCTTGAACTCACCAACAAGGTTGACCAACTTCTCCTCGAAAACCAGCACCTCCGTGAGGAGCGCGAAAACTTCGAAGTTGGCATCGCCCGTCAGGCCGCTGCTATGTTGACTGAGCGCAACGCCGAAGTCGACAATCTCAAAACCAACCTTCTCCAGGTCCGCAAGGAACTCTCCCGCTTACATGAAGTCAACAAGGGTCTGAAGGAGACCAACCGAGATCTCTCTACCACAAACGCTCAAAATGAGGACGAGATTGCGCGCAGCCGGGCCATCCACGAAGATGTAGACAGGGCTATCGCCGAACGGGATGCCGAGATCGACTCTCTACGTCAACAACTTGAAAACTCGCGAAACCGTATCCGTGAGCTACAGGCCCAGATCCTGGCTAATGCCGGGGCCCCAGAGACCTACCTCACCATTCGCGATGCCGATCACTTTGATGCCCGCTGCAATGTGTTGTTCCAGCACATCTCACAATGGGTCCTCCGCTTTTCCAAGTTCTCAGACATGCAAACCTGCGTTCCCACGTTGCATATCCACGATGAAAAGATCCTTGATCGCCTTGACAACTGCGTTCTTGACGGCACGAATGTCGACCACTACCTCCGTGACCGTGTGAAGCGCCGCGACGTTTTCATGTCAGTCGTTATGAACATGATTTGGGAATATGTCTTCACGCGCTTCCTCTTCGGTATGGACCGTGAGCAGCGTGGCAAGCTTAAACAACTCGAAAAACATCTCAACGATGTCGGCCCTCCCACTGCCGTCCGTCAATGGCGCGCTATTACCCTAACTCTGCTTTCTAAGCGTGAGAACTTCCGCAAGAACCGTCACCAGGATGCTGAAGCTGTTGTCCAAGCTATCCTCTTCACCTTGTCAACCCTTCTGCCTCCCCCAGAGCACCTCAAGAAACAAGTTACCACCCAGCTACGCCGTGTCCTTCACGAGGCTGTCGACTTGTCTATAGAGATGCGCAGACAAAAGGCCGAGTTCAAGATGCTGCCGGCTCCTTCGCCCGAGTATGATACCAACGGTGACCTTGTTGAACCTGTTCCCTTCCGTGCCGCTACCATGCATGTAGCTAGCAATGCTGTCTCCAAGATTACCGAGACACCACAACAACTCGAGGCTAGGGGGGCTATTGTCCGCATGATTCTGTTTCCTCTGGTTATCCAGAAAGGCAATGATGCTGGCGAGGGTGATGATGAGATTGTCGTTTATCCCGCACAGGTTCTCTTGGCGGGTTCTTCTCACTCCCGTTTTGTCGATGCCACTGGTAACAGTATCCACAGCCAAATGCCTGATGATTCGGCAGCCAGTTCTTAAAGAGTTTATATGGTAGTTGATTGAGTGTGTTTCTAGTTGCCCAGCTTCATATTGGCTTTTCTTTTTTCTTTTATTGTTCTTGGTTCCAAATCTCTGCTTGGATATTGTGTTTCTCTTCATTTATCGCACCGTTTCAACTGGATGAAGACAATCTTTATCTGATTGCATCGTCCTTTTGTCCTCTTTTTTTTATTTCCTTCTGTACTAAATTCGGTTTTCCATTGCTTGATTTATTTGGTCTATTTCTTTTATCGGGTCGTTTGTTTCTTGTTTCTTTTCTTTGGTTGGATTCCCATTCTTGTTGTATCTTTTACTTTGTTGAGTTTTCTTGTTGCTTGTCGTCTGGATACCTGTTGAATTATTTTCTCTGCTAGCTATTGTTTCTGGTTTTGTCTGGTCATATTTTCTTGTTATCTCACGACCGTTATGATTTGATTTGTTTTGGCTGGTTATTTATCCTCGTCTTAATACATTTTCTACACACACACACACACACACACACACACACACAACCCAACCTATTAATTGTCAGATATCGTTAAATGTTTATACTTGCATGTACTCGTGACTCCTAATGTAACGCTAATCATCGGCTGCAGTATCGAGGTCTTCAAGCCAGATTCTCTCAAGTCTTGAATAGTAACCAAACACAGCCCCGCTTTTCCTATAGAGATCGGTCCTTATATATTGATGTACTGCATTGCTGTGTTCATGCAGAACGGAAATATTGTGTATGTGATTGGTAGGATGCAAAGTTTGTGCATATGACCACACCGCTACTATATATGTTTTTATATCACATCATCTAAGATCATCTAAGATCATCTAAGATCATCTGGTCTTGTACATACGCCTCTCAATTCCAGTATTGATTAAAACATGGTGATATATCAACCGCCTAAGATAAGGGGTGAGCCTGTGTCTAGAAATCGCCAAATCCACACTCCAAGGAGTATCCGGATGCATCATTCTTTATCATAAGGGAATCCATCATGGCTTGAATAATCTATCAAATATGCCTTGGTTAGCAATTTTAATCGTCGCATTTTCCTCGTCACCAACAAGGCACAAGAACTTACCCAGTCCAATCCCGGATGTTCTCCATCATCCATCATCATCCACCCCATCCCATCTATCCCCATAGCTACCGGTCCAGCCTGTCCCACTGCAGTATTCACATTCTCCCTGTCCAAATTTTCCGCTAGCGCATTGTCCGGCATCATGTTGCCAGAAGCGCCCATGTGCATTACAGGAGCACCTGGTGGCACCCACTCGACTGGCTCCATCATCCCCTGAAGACGCTCTGGTGGTTCAGACTGTGCAGGTATGTACTCTGTGATGGATGGATTCAACCCGGAGGCTTCAGCGGCCCAACGGGCCCGTGTATGTGCTTGGATGTCTTCGACCCAGGAAGGTGTCCGGAGGTCCCGGTAGATTTTTACCTTACTGACAATCTCGCCCATAATGCGCTTGATTTTGATGGCGCGGGACTCGGCTGGATTGACATTATAGGTGAAGTCCAAGATATCCCAAATACGGTCGGCGTGTTGGCAATTTGGCTCATCGTAGATGGCTCGGGCTAGTAGGACAGCGGGTTGATATTGAGTGTAGGCTCCAATAAACCAGCGCCATTCTTCGAATTCGGGAAGGGTTTCAAGCTTGTGGGTCATTTCAGCTATTCGAATACAGAACATGACAAGGAGTTGGTTGAGCTTGGGGGGAAGCCGACGATGTAGGGCGTCGGAATAGCGCATGATTACGACGACAAAAAGACGCTGGACTTGGAGGAAGAAAGAGATACGGCAATACTGGTGATGCACATTCGTTTGGTCCAGTTTATCAAGCTGTGAGTTCAGGCGTTGGCGGATGTGCTCGCAAATCGAAAGCATGGTGCTTAGGTCTTTTTGAGACTCCTTGGGTAGTTGTCGGTTCCACCAGATACCGCGTGTGGCCTCCATAACTTCGAACCTAAGAATTGGTATCAGCATCGGCGTGAATCCCTCGCAATTCTTAGGCATGGGGATTTTAACTGGTGCTTTGCCTTCTCCGTATTTCTTCTCCGCTTCCTTCTCTATCTCTTCTAATTCTTCAAATGAGATGTTCGCTGGTAGTTCGGTGTTGTAGTCACTTCTTCGGATTCCTGGTCTTGGCCCTTGAGCCTCAGAGGTCCTGATATCGAGTGCACAAAGCTGGTACCATAGTAGCCTACGCTCTTGGATTTCGGAGGGCGACATGTTAAAGTGCTTTCCATCCTTGCTAAATCCAGAGAGGTCAGCCGCACGCAGTGCAGCGCCCAGCATTGTAGAATGAGATCGAGAGATCTCAGCACGCGTCACGGACAAAAGATATATAGTGACCGCTTGGAGAACGCGCAAAGATAATGCTCGGGTCCATTGGGCGCGTTCCAAGGCAATTTCAACGGAGACCTTTAGACGAGCCAGCTGAAGCATGCGGTCCTCTCCGGTCTTTTCGCGAAAGGTAGATTGGGTCAAAGATACACAGGCAGCGAGCATTGCACTGTATATCAACGCATATGTCTCATCAGTGGGCTCTCTGTGTACAATTCCAATATTGGTGCCGAACTGTTCGTAGAGACGTTTTAGAGAAAGATGGTTCAAAACAGGGCAAACGACGTTGACTGAGGTTAAATAGTGATTCATGAGAAAATTGCAAATTTCCCTGGGTGGCTTAACGGAGGTCAGTGACAAAGACGAGTTTTTGATTCCATTTCCAAAATCACCAGCCAGAGCTACGAAGTAGTCCGGAGTAAACGGCATGATACAGTCTGATGAAAACTTGATAAAGTCAGGCGCTGTCCCTGGCTTGGTTGGCTTTATCTTGGCAGAGTTAAGCAATTCTTGGAATTGCTCTGGAGTAAAGGCCTGGAATACAATTAGTATATGTTTGGGGAGTCCCGGAATCGAGTATACTTACAGCTTCAGTAAATCTGGCGAGTATAAGAGACTCTGTTCGTACATGCATCTGTACCCTCCCCATCCTTAATACAACATCAACTAATTCTGACGTCGCCAAGTCAGCTTCGGACTGCAGAATACTTTCACTTCCAAGCAAATCACCTGGTTGCATCTGAGCCTGAAAGGGGTCATCCGGCATCATGGAATCCGCCGCTAATGTAAACCCTTCGCGGTCTACTACGACCTCAGCAAATACCTGCTCTGCCGACCCAACACGAGCTTTCAAAGCATTAAACCGTTGTTTCTCCTCGGTGGTATTTAAAGCCTTCATAAACCGGCAAGGCCAGCCATGTAATGCACATTTACCGCAGGTGGGCTGGATTCGGTCACACCTCAATTTGCGCCGGCGGCACTCAGTGCAGCTTGTAATCATACGGCATCGCCGTTTCGGAGCTTTGCTTACAGGCACATCATCCAGGTCGTCGATTCGTAAGGCATTTCCGTGGCTGAGAATCGAAGCAGGATCCGTGGGTAGATAGCTGGGCGATGATCTCTTGGATTTCCCTTGTGGAAGTTTGCGTCTCTTGCCACCTTTGAGGTTTTCCTTCAGCTCTATCTGCATGTTAGATGCCGGTGGGGAGCTCCCCATCCCAATAGGCGTTGCTGCTAACTGTACTGGGTTGGAAAGCTGTGGTGGTGGTCTTTGACTAATGTGAGGCTGACTTGACAGACTATTGGCTGTGTGGTGAGCTGCCATAGCAGCCTGAGTGCGTGTTGCCCCATTGATTGGGGCGTACTGGGGCATCGCTTGCTGGGTCCCATTGACGGGAGACATAAGTGGCAGACCAGCTGGTAGTTCGCCAAAAGGCCTCAATGGTGACGATTGGTGAGAATTTGGCTGTACTAATATGGGAAGTTGATGTTGGCCTCCGGACATGGGAGACTGTATTTGTGATGGGTGCATTTGGGTCGCAGTTATTGATTGCTGCTGTTGTTGTTGCTGTTGCTGTTTGTTCTGCATCATGGACTGGCCGATAAACGCCCCGTTTCCTGGCAAAGACATTGAGTTTGGCAGTGTTGTAGCAAAATTCCCCTCTTCATCAGACGACTTCCTTCTCTTATCAATTCCCACTGCAAGTTTCGCGTTTTGGGCTGGAGGAAGAGCCGATATGTTTACGGAACTCATGCTGTGACCATGTCCAGACACTGTTGCTTATGCAGAGGTTAGTTGATTAGGGTCTTGCGTCCTTTAAAAGATCGCCTGTTGTGATAGGGGGCGGGGGCCATACCAGGGATGTTGGTATTCATATTAATATGCGGCAGCGATTGATAATAATTCTCTTGAAATCCAACTGAAATATTCCCCGAGTTCGACTCAATGCTTGGCCGCTCCTGGGATTCAGACCTAACAATATCAGATCTAAGCTGCGGTTCCAGTGGTAACATCTGTGGCGATAAGTACCTTACGAACTAGCCCTGGACTTGGCGCTGCGGGTGCTGGTGCTGAGGTTGCTGTGAAGAATCCACTAGATGCAGCGGATATGCCTGTGGGTGCGTGTTACCGTACGCTCGAAGTTGCGGGCCAGACACCCCGACGGGACACAGCATGCACCAAAGAACAGGTCGGGTGAGAAGAGTGAGCTGGCTGTGACTGTTGCTGTGACTGTTGCTGTTGCTGCTGCTGTTGCTGTTGCTGTTGCTGTTGCTGTTGATTATGGCAATTCCTATAATCACGTTCGAAGTTGTCCGACGACGGGGTCCTGATCAACCATGAACTAGTGCTAAGTTCGAGATGTTTCTGTATCAATTTTGAAAGCGCAAGACACAATCGCAGGCGACGGATGGGAGCTCATGTATAATATAGCCAGCATGTGCAGCCACGGCTTTTCTTAGCAGGGAATTAGAGAGGCAGGAATGTGGACAGGGGATGGAGAACAAAGGAGTGAGATAGTGGATTCGCCTAAAAGAAATGTTAATTTGAAATAAAGAGAACTCAGCATAGATGGGGTTTAAACACCAACTAGACGGGATGGATGCAGGGAGGAAATGAGGTTCAAGTGAGAGCAAGGCTGAATAAAGGTATTTGACTTTCACATGTTGAAATGAGAATGGTTATGAGAGGAAGGTGATTGCGTGGGATATTGATGTAGCATCCATCATATGAGGAGCATTGTTGAATTATCAACGAGAGGCAAGAGCTGGAAAAGGACACGGAGACGGATGACAGCACACAAAGAGAAACTACTCGCTTCGGCCCTTCTTGGTTCCAGCGGGCAATAGCCAAAAAAAAAAAAAAAGAAAAAAAAAGAAATTTGCCAACTACTCTAATTAGAAGCCGAGTTTCACAGTTGGGCTCGATACCGTATCGCTTGCTGCCACAAATCCGAAAATCGCCGCCTTAAGGCCGTAAGACTCACTTTTCGGTGAATAAACAGTCACTTCTGGGAGTACTATTTCCTTGTTGGGTTTTTGATAAGAACTGAGATCTAAGAGCGATCCTCATGAAGCTGGTCCTGACACACCGCACTACCGAGTGCCCTGCAAGGAGCTATCGTCACAAAGTATGGTTGTGTTCAATGCGGGGAAATTGGGGTGATGATGTGGAATCAAAGCGCATGGCCATGTTGTGAATTTGTACATATTGGTAGGTAAAAGTGGGATGGGATGACGGAGATTGATATAGATGGAAACAGGCACTTGAAATCTAGCAAGAACCAGAGCAGCATCTCATGAACTATATATATATATATCTATATACATATCTATACATATATTAAATTATTCAACATATTTTCTTAATATACCGCACCTTTTTCCTCTCAAGGATAACTAATGCAACTAACGCAATAAACCATTCGTTGCTGAATGACAACTCGGACTCGGATCACTTCAATACCACCGACTCCAATCCCCCCTAATTTTTGTCTGGCAACCTCTCAACAAATTACATCTTCCCTAGCATGCTTCAATCACACAAAGTCTCACACTCTCATTTGAGCCTCCACATGAGGTGCAGGTTTAATCTGCAGGTCCAACTCTTTGCATTGTTCAACCGTACTGTTTATCAAACGCCTGCGCTTGCATATATACCCACATACGTGCTTCAGAGCCAAAGCCCGGCAGATAAACTAAATGATTGCTCTCGTAATATCCAGATAAGCCATAAGATAAACTCTTCATCAACATCTGCAGGTCATTTTACAGTCATCTATTTAACAAATTGCATCAACCCTAACCCTTGGATCGGATCTTTCAGTACGCCTTGCACAGTTTCCAATTTTGAAAAACTTAGTTTTAACCGCACCTGCTGTTTTTGGCACTGGAAATTATTTAATTAAAAACGACTATAAAAAAGTAAAACAAGCAAAGAAAAGAATTAAATCTCTGAGTTTGGGTTGTTAATACTTCTGTATTTATTAAGTATTTCATTGTCTCTTTACGAAGCCACTTGTTACTCAATCTTATTTATCAAAACCGTACCGAATTCATTGCCACCACCACACTACCCACCCACATCAAAGTTTCTGTCAGGTCAACTGAATCGATTATTGATATAACAATTACTTATATATTAAGATATCTGTTCATAATTAATACCTGCCTGTGTCAGGTATCTGCGAGCCTCATCCGGCTGCACCATTCACAATGCTAATGACGCTCTGAGCTACGTCTACTTGGTTCTGTTTCCCATCTTCATGGTCTGGATCCAAAGCCCGTGACTGTTCCATGGGCTGACCATAAACATCACTCTCTTGTGCTATCACCTTAACAATCACCGACTGCCCCATATCCGCCATTGGCTTCACCTTTTTCCTTGATACTCTTGGACGGAAGCGCAGATTACGAAGACGAATGGTAATGTAACGTATATGGTTCTTCAGTAATGTCCAGGCTTCCCCGGCACGAACCGGGCGATGCCAGAAGTTCCGGGCATATTCAAGGGCAAGGGCTCGTCGTTCCTTGCCATGGTCTCGCCGCCAGCTGTTCCGCGCCCAATACGTGAACATAAATTTGGCCATACCCTTTCGATAACTCTCAGACCTCTCCACTTTGTCAAATATCTTCATCTGATTGAGGAAACGCGCTCGCCTGATGTATTTTCTGACCTTCATGGCAAACTCCGGTCCAAGATGTTGGACAACAAGTTTCATCATCCAAGAAAGACGGCGCCTTCTCCCAAGATGGCCAACGCTAAGATCTCGGAGGACTAATGACGCAATAAGAACAATGAGTTTTTTGCTAACTGTCATATCACGTGAGCGTACAAACTTAAGGCCGAGTTCGCAAAAATGCAATCGTTGACGCAGTGTAAATCTTCTCTCCTGTCCCATCGTGACCAGTAAATTCTGGATGAAAACCGCATACGCCGGCGTCCTAGTGCGGCCAAATTGAGTTGAAGAATTCATCTCAAAAAGATCCAAAAGTTCATTTGCACTAAAAGTTGGCATGCGAATGAGATCAGGAGCATATTGAGCCCACATCTTCCAGGTCCAAACCTTATTTAACTGCTGTAAACCGCCATGAATACTCCTAGGGTTCTCTTTTGCCAATTGGTACAAAGCAATCGCAATGTTGACGTCACCACAGGCGGTAGCTACTTGGGCCAGATCCTTAGGATTAATAAGGTAGGATGAGGATTGGACCAGGAACCGGTATGAGCGAACGAGGTGGGAGAGCCGATTCTGTTTTCGCAGAAACTCACAGAAGCTCATAAGAGTTGGAACTTGGCGTTTAGTGGGGAAGTGCATGTTGATGAGAGAGACCATGTTTGCGAGAGTTGTAATCTTGCTGCCGTGCTCATATTGACTGAAGAAGCTCATGTAGGCGTTGCGAGGCTTCTCGAGGTATCCTCTGCTGGACCATTGATGAAGTAATAGGTTACATAGCTGGACGTCTGGGATGTAAACCTTTTGGTATTTAGTCTTGAATAATGCCGCAAAGATATCAATCAGGTGAGCCTGTCGAACACTATAAGCCTGTGACAATGTAGAGGCAAATGCCAGCTTAAGCTTATATTGTTTCTTGCTCCCAAACGCATTTAGAGCATTTTGGAAGACGGGTCCCAACGCAGTACCGAGAGCCCCAATGGGAAATCGACCAATAATCATTGCGGCTCGTCTCGTTAGCTGCGGAAAGGGAAGGATCTCATCAATTGGCGGCCTCAATGTTGTCTCGTCCATGGCCATCTTCCAGGTTGCAAGAATCCCATCGAGTATTTTAGGAATGTCTTCCTGAAACGTCTCCAGGAATGCATCAGGCATCATGTCCATAACATTCCATATGCCCCGCATCTCAGTCACCGGCATATCCAGACTAATGGCTGAGGTATATAAACACCGCCATACTTCCAAGGAATAGTCGGTGGCCTGTCCCACTTTGGATTTCCGCATCGCTTCGCAAAGATGTTCGATACACCCTGACAACAAGATCTCTACCGCTTCTTCAGTGCCTCTTAGTTCACCTAGCGATTTGAATAAGCGCGTAGTAAACGCCACAATCTCATCCTCTCGACACAGCCCTAACTCAACGGCCCTAGAGAAATCCAGATTATACTGCTGAATTGCTTGATATAGCTCCGTTGAAATTTCCGTCATTCCTACCGCCAACCCTTCCACCTTCTCCAACGCGACAACTAGCGGATCTGGAGCCATTGGCTTGTCCACCGTATTCGCCCAATCCACTGGCTTCTTCACTATTTGCCACTTCACCAACGCATCAGCCACCTTCTTTGACACCCCTTTCAACGCCAACTCCACTGGTGTCGAAATCTTGGGTGCTGATGGAGCATCCCACGTCCAGTTTCGCAAGTCCCCCGCAGGGTTATCTGCCGGTGGTACAAAATGCACAGAATAGACATCTCCCATATGTCTCCTCCCCATCCTCTTCCTGCTCTCCAGTGGTCCCGGAAGCGAAGAAAGTGCCCGGTAGTTTCTGGGGCGGGAATCATGAGGTCGGCTTGTAGGTATCCGGTTGACGAATGCCTGTGACCCACGGGCGACGAGCATCCGTGGTGGGTGGTGGCTATGGGCTACATCATGAATTGCTGCATGATATGGGAATTTAGGGTAGCAAATAGCCGCCCGCGGAGGCATCGTTACAAGCTTCGCAGTTGGATGGAGAGGAGATGAATGTCGTGATAGTCCAGAGTCGCAGCGGGGGCGGCAGAGTAGCAGGGTCTTGCAAAAATCCAGCAATCAAGGTAATTCTGGTCGCGAATCGTCAGAAATTCAGAGTCTGGGTAGAGAAGGGCGGTCGTGGCGATGGTGCTATCGGTAAAGATTCGATCCGGAGGTCTTAGGGCTGTTTCCCTTTAACTTCGGAGCTCGTCGTCGTGAACTTCTGCGGGATTAGATTCGCAGTTAGTTTTGGGGTTTGGGAGCTCCCGTGATGGATCAACGCTAACTTATGCCACAATCTGGGGAAAATGGCGCTAGGACGTGGTCTGAGGAATAGGTGGGGATGAAGTGAGGGGCATGAGCAGGGACTTGGGGTCATTAGAGCTAATTGTACTGACCGATGCTATGGGGACTAGACAATGGACGATTTGCGCATTTTCTCAAACCGAAAGCCATGTATAGTTGGCGGACGAGGTTAGTTGTTACAACGATATCTAACCCCACGAAATATCCTACTTTAAGCGTGAGACTCCGGAATTTCATTGGCCAATTCGCCGAGAGAAGTGGGGCCTTGCATGGCATGTTAAATAGATTATTACATGGAGGATCATTACGGTTATATACACTGTGCGCCGTGGTGTCATTTATGTGATAGAGCAGTGCGAATAATATTATAGATGCACTGTATTATCGGGGTGAGGGTTGTTGACCCTACTGGTGACCGCTGAACATATGAGAACATATGCATTCTAATATTTTAATTCAAAAGGTTATTCATCCATTGGGGAATTAAATCTCCTCCCATTACGTTGAGAACACTTGGTAATGAACATGCGAAACAACATATATTAATATTTATATACTGAACGGTATAATTCAGAATGCAAAGTGAACAACTAAATGCAAAAAAGTGCAAACAACCAGCCAACAAAAAAAAAAGCAAATTGTCAGCTTAAGCCAAACCTTAGAATCAAGACAGAAGAGAAAAAGAAAAGAAAAAAAACAATAAATGACAATAATAATATGTACATGGTATGGTATACACTACTGCCGCCCATATCATACACCGACATCGCATACCACCTTTTGATCTCTTAATCCTGGAACGGCACAGGCAAATTCCGCTCTAGATATCCTCTGAAGTTGGGCAGTGTACGCTTATATGGCCATCCCTTCGTCGTCAACTGCAAATCTTCAATTGCCGAAGCATACTTCACCAACTCATCCTCTCTCCACGCAGTTTGCAGAATCCCCAAACTGAATGGCATTCCGGAAACCGCCTTCGTAGAAACCGGGATAGTCACCGCTGGATATCCCGCCTGTGCGGCAATTTGGTAGCTCTGGCCAACATCTGGGGGAACCAGCAGCCCGTTTAGTTTTGTGGAGTTGTCATAGACGCCCTCGGGGTGATAAAGGCCTAGAGCGTAGTTGATCCCATTACGACTAGTGCTTTGGACAAAGTTGAGGGCTTGCCAGTATGTTTCGTTCTTGATTCCTTTAGTGGCCATAGAGGCGAGGAAAGCATCTTGACCAGAAGGGAAGCCGGGATGGACATTAGGAAGACCCCCTTCAGTGCCCACATAGTCGATATTGTATTGAACAATGTCCTCCAAGGAGCGCATCTTAGTGTTGGTGAGTTCAGAGAGGTAAGTCTTGATGTTGTTGTAAAAGTCGACTTTGACGACAGTGAACTCGGACTCGTTGGCGTAGCCACGAGTTTCGCCATAGTCCCAGTCCCAGCCCTTAGGACTGACAATCTTCTTGTAGTCGAGAATTTCGGTACCATTGATAATAGTAGCCCCGGCGCCTTCTATCAGGCATATCAAACGCTTGAGGACCTGCTTCTGCTCCGCGGTGGCGTATACCCAGAAAGAATCCCACGGAATTCCGAAGACAGCACCTTTGAGAGCTTCTTTAGTAGAGAGATATTTGGCATAGCTCCCATCCTTGGGAAGATACTCTGATTGGGCCTGAGTGTAGTTATCCCTCTTATCAACACCCCAAATAGCGTCAAAGGCATAGACAGCGTCAGCGACAGTACGACCAAAGGTACCAACTGAATCCTGATGCTCACTCTCTGGAATAACTCCAGCGCGAGACGTTCGGCCAACCGTAGGCTTAAACCCAACAACTCCGTTACGCATAGCAGGGTTAATCACACTCCCGTCAGTCTCAGTCCCTAGGGCAAAAGCAACAACGTTGGCCCCAACCGCCACACCACTACCCGAGCTGCTACCTCCCGGGTTCACTGTTAAGTTGTAAGCTGACCGCACCTGGCCACCACGGGCCGAGTAGCCTTCGGAGTAGTAGTTGCTGCGCATATCCGCCCACTCACTAAGTCCAGACTTGCCGAACAGTACTGCTCCGGCCTCTCGCAGCTTACTCACGGCAAATGAGTCCCGGGGCACAATGCTACCAAGTAGAGAATAGCTCCCGGCGGTAGTCTCCATAGAGTCTTTAGTGGCGATGTTGTCCTTGACAAGGAAGGGAATACCGTGAAGAGGGCCACGGAATTTCCCAGCCGCTCGTTCATCGTCCATTTTCTTGGCGATGGCGAGAAAGTCAGGGTTGAATTGAATGATGGAGCTTAAGAGGGTTGCATGTTAGTCTCAGATGCTAATACAGCTATAAGGTACTGGGATAAGGCCTTACTTAAGATAACCCTGTGTTTGATAGGCTCTTTGCAAATAGCACATGCTAAGTTGAACCGAAGTCAAGGTGCCGTTCTTCATGGCATCTTGCATCTGGTCAATGGTAGCTTCTTCAAGTACAAATTCACCGCAAGCGGGCATAGTAAATAGCGACGGAGTATTGACATTTTTCTGAAGAGGCAAGAGAAGGTCGGACTCGACAAATGGCCACCTATCGCTAGATAAGAGGCTGGAGTCATCATGCTTAGTTGCAGAGGCCGTTATGGCAGCAGAGGCCAGAGAAAAAAGAAGAGAAAGATAATGCATGACTGCGTTTTGAATATATGGTTCTGAGATATCGGTTAGCCATGGTGTCGCTTGCTGCGCAAATAGGATCAATATATAGCTAGTGCAAATAAAAAGATATGCTGAAGATAGCATTTTGCTAATTTCTCACGATAGTAATAGTGAACTTACAATGAAATGTTTAACTAGAGAAAGACAACTGAACCTCACTGAATATAAACGTCCTGAGGTAGCCCTCGTCACCACACTAACCAACTCAACTCAATTTTATTCCAGAGCTTGTCAAAGGCCGCCTGAATGGTATTTGAGACAACTGAAGATCGTAGCCTTTAGTTGATCTCCAACCACAAGATCAAGCTTATAATGCGGTGGCAAGTAGGTTGTGTTCTCTCAAACACCAAGTCGGTGAGTGATAAATTTAAAGTATAAGTACAAATATAACAGTACAGCAAAGCCGATGATCAATAGATAGTACAATTGTGCATATGCAGTATGTGCAGTGCTTTCAGAAAGTGATATTACTCCAAGGCATAGATAACCAAGTGTTTATTGGCTAATTAGCAGCTCCAGACAATTTCAAGGAAAAAAAAAAGAAATATGGAATAGAAACAGGCCGAATAGACGTCATCAACAAACGAAGCAATGGACTCTAGAAAAGAAACAAGAGACAGATCGACAAGAAGATATGGCGCCCTAGATGTACTTAAACAACCCCCAGCCGAGAAAGACGAAGGAGGTGTGGCAGGACTCTTGTCTTTGGCACATCAACATGAACTGCACGCACGATAGGGCCAAGACAATGAGAAGTACCAATGAGGCCAGTTCAAGGGGTGACTGTGGTAGTGATGGTGGGAATGAACCAGGATGTAGGCGGTGATAGACGACTAAGATATGAGGTGTGGAAGGGCGTGGGGACCGTGAGGGTGTGTGTATGTTAGACGAGGGAGGATGAGTGGGACGATCATGGAAAAGGTCTGAGTTTAGATTTGTACATGTGTTGGTGATAGAAGTGACTGAGAAAAAAGAGGTGAAAGGTGACGGTCAACGGCTCAAAGGCGCCCTTTCAAAGGGGAAGACCGGGGGTTTCTCCGATATTTGGCAGGTGGGCAATGTTGGTACTTTTCCGTTTTTCTTTTTCCTTTCTTTTACTACTTTGTTTCGGTCGTAAGCCTTGGTATATTGCCGGGCTGACGCAATAACTTAATGGTGTCTTTTCTTTGCCAGTAATGATCCTAGAGATAAGTATTGTAAGCCTGGGGGAGACACTAGAAGAACGGACAGGAAGAGGCGCTTACGGTAGTAGACAGTCACTAGACTTAAAGGAAGGGATTCTCTTTGTGAGCCGGTTATACTAAGGGATTGTATACAGTTCAGCAGGGACGAGGGCTGTGAACTTAAGGGAGACTGCGGTAGGTAGAGACAGACAAGATGGACCCCGTGAGGCAGATATGCACTGAAATAAAATAAGAAAAAATAAAAATATACAACTGGGTAAGCAAAGTCTCGGTTGGAAGATGACGAGTGGCAAAAAAAAAAGCCGTAGAAAAAAGCGAATCATGTAACAGACATGCAAAGAAGCAATCGTATGTTCTATGAAATCTCTATTTCTGAGTTTTGTGCCTTTTGTTTGGGTTTGTAGTACCTGGAGGTAGGCATAATAGTCTCCGTGATAACTGTAGTGTGCTCCTCGCCAGAGTCAGTATGGGTCATGGTCTGACCTTCACAACAAGGAATTGGAGGGAAGAACAAGGCGAGCCCATAAAATAATGACCGAATGCTTTCGAAAGGGAGGATCATGCATTTAGGGAATTGCACTGATGAATGGCAGAACGGGCATATAGACCATAATAAGTTTCCTGGTGGCTGAAAGCGGAGTAAAAGTCAGATACATTTAACCGTGGAAATAGAAAACAATAACATAATAAATTGGATATTAAAAGAGCATAATTGATATCCAATTAGTAGAATACTGGCAGATGAGTGGCTAGAATAACCGTAGGTTATCTAAGATAATGAATGGCCATACTCAAGTCTCAATAACACATGGCAACTACTCTTTCTGAACCCGAGGCGTTAAGTATTCAGCCCTTCCCACGCCCTGGGCGGCAGGATTTCTTCGGTCTGTGCCGATTCCGTGTTGCTTTGAGAAGTCTTCAAGACTTGGTCCGTGGTATGCAGCCAAGATCTCAATGGTGAAGTTATTAGTCAATCCATCAGTCGTTCTCGGTAGGATTCAAAAACCGCAATGACAAACAACAGATCTGGATCTGATTTTCTGCGATGCTTGTGATGCGACGGAACGGAGAAGGCCTTGGCAATGCTGTTGATCCATGGGTCCAAGCCGAAAACTAAACTTTCGATGACGGGCGTTAACCTTAGGAAAGAGAGTAGGTGGGGGGAGTGTGAGATGAACAAGAGTTGGAAACATAAAGTTAGAGTTATGGGGTGCAATAATATACTTATAGCAAAATACCAGGAGAAAACCCCATATAAAAACCTTACAAACTCGCCTCGATCAATATAGTTTTACTATGCTATGGTGTTTCTTGTAACGCTCAGCATGACTTTGATATTCAGTCATGAGTCTATGCATCAAAAAAGTCTCTGGCCGTTTTCGGGACAATTATTGTGCATTTTAGACAACTAAGAAATGCTCCGAGGGCTATAATGCACCGGAAAAAAAGAAAGGGTTGTTATCTATGCTATGCCCAGAGACAATTGATACATGTAGTATTGCGTATCCCAATACGCATGTCCCGAGCGCGGCACCCTTGGTAGTACTTGCAGTCGTATATTTGGCGGTGGAAGAATGTAAAAATTCGGACAATCAAGATTCATGTGATTTGATCTGGGTTTCCATGAGTATAATTGTATTGTATTTTAAAGGAGCTCGCATGAAGCAACATCATTAGATTAACCGGCCTTGAAGTACTTTGTAATTTTTATGATATCCTTTTTTAGTCCGCGGTATTACTTGGTTATATTATCTTCTGTCCGGTTACCAACAACCTACATCATAACATAGTCCGAAAGGATGAACTCCAGTCTCTTGGCTGAAATATAAAGTCGGGGTTATTCTTAAAATTTTCCCTATTGAAAGCCTTGTTTGTGGCTCTCTACTTTCCGAGTCACATAATCCATTGGTGGATGGCAAGTTTATGATTAACTTTTCAGAGCCCTTAGTATTTAATATCAGTAAGTGAATATCCAGAACTCCCTCCCATTTCTTCACATATATATATACCAACAACATGGTCCATTGCCATTCGAATCTACTTTTCTCAATTGTTAATTATATGTGGCCCCCTAAGATTCCCCTCCAGTACACAATCATGCGCCACATCTGCACTCGGCGACTCTGATCAGCCGTCGCTCAAAAAGTGTATGACGGGAGGTCAAACAGCTCGCCTGGTTGTCTTTCACTAGTGCTCGGGAAATAAAGAGCACAAGAATCGGACGTATGCGGTTTAATAAAATTAGAGTAGAGTTCTGATTCCCTATATGCAAGGGTTCTCTAGTGTAGTTGGTTTTGTGCTGGCCACATTCTACACATTGCATATTTCCCTTTGATGTTTCTAAGCAATTTCTTATATGAGAAACAGAAAGCCACCGATGAGGATCAGGCAGTGAAAATCACGTCGATTTCCTCTTATGGGTGGATATATGAGATAGATATGTTGATTAATCAGGCAAATGACTGACACTATGAGTATCATGACCAGATAATACGTTATTCTGTTTACTGAATATGCGATGTTGCTTCAAGGTACAAGTCGATGGATATAAGGCATTGTAATTAAATATCTCAGTTGTAATAAGAATCTACAAGAAAATCCCAAGCTGAGAAATTTGATAATAATCTGCACTTTTATGTACAGTACTTTCAGTAATCTCAGTGTTCAGCAACTGACAAAGACCTGTACTAGTATTTTGGGACTTGTAACTCTGTGACGCGATTGGGAATAGTACGAATACTTCACTTCGAGTGGATCTTGTGCGCCAGTCTCGGGGCCATTGTGACCGCAACATATTAGCCAATATGATGGGCTTGTGATGAGAAGTCTTGAAGAATATACTAAGCTCCTATGTATAGGTGATATTAAACATAATATTCCAGACAAGCCCCTATTTAAAACTGTCAAGAACAATTCAAGTGGAATGGGAGACTTAAGAGTATGTCGCAACATTTATACCCATTCACAAATTAGTGCCAGATAATAAAGTTATATAATCATATTCTTTATAATTTATCTTTATATAGTGTCTAGATCCATGGCCTAATAACCTGCATTCCTGAACGGCCTCGCATGCTCGAACCTCTGACCTAGACATCATATCGCTATCTCCCACACAATAATTCACCTGTGTCCTCGACTTAATATTCATTAGATACTGTGATCGTTCCCATTGCTTCCAATACAGCAGCTCTATCGGGTAAGCAGCCTCAAAAGTCCTGGCGTGCATATGGGCGGCAATAAACTACCTCGGGGGAATCCAGCTGGGTACCCACAAACCCACAAACTGCCATGAAAAGAGAGTGTAGATGCTGGAAGCTTGGGAAAATCCATTTGGTGAGGAGCCGTAGTAAGGGTAGCGTGGGTTATGAAAATAGGATTGTTCATCCCGAGTTGAAAGTACGCCTGTTGGCTGGGTACTAAGGAGTGAGTTGGGATGAGAGATGTAAGCCAATCGGATTGTAGAACTTAGAGAATCAGGTACAATAGCTTTTACGTGTAAACTCTGCATAACCGAGATGATGGGTTGAATCCTAACTACGCCATATTTCGTGGTGATGGTTGACATGCAGCTGTTTGAGTACTTCGTCCGGATATGCCAGTATGGCATCAATATTAACGCCAATGCTCAAAATGAGCGCTATCAAGGACTAAACCATGCTCTACAGTAGCTTTCCAGACTGTTACGCAAATTTAAGCCAATCATTAATGTGTACTCTAGGTTTCGTGTGACTTTGGCCACTTGTACAGTATTCCCAGCAGGAATCAACTGATCAAGATTATTACATGAAAATGTATCGGACGTCGCCCATTCCTTTCTCGACGCCGCTATAATGGTGGAATTATTACCACATATGCTCAAGAGTGTGACATACAAACACACAAACCGGAGTTCGCCAACACTCCGACGAATAGTTGGGATCCCAAAGGAGTACAGGCTTCTGAAACAAGAATGTGGGTAGTCTCGTTGTTATCGACATGAGATTATCCTGAATACTGAATGATATCATCGACTCTTGATATAGAAGATGACCCGAGTTACTTGTGCCAGAAATATCTTTTACGTATGTTGTTATGATGGTGTATTAAGCCTAAAGCTTTTGTTTTCTGCCGACAAATAAAATATAGCTGGTACTAGCGCAGATTCCAAATTTCAAGTACAATACTCCATACTGGTTTCTGTATTTCGTTTATAAAATACCAAGGAGCGTACCTCGGGTTTTCAAAGTCTCAGCTTGCTCCACCATATTAGCTCCGATCCTCTTGATGGAGCCAGTAGTTGCTTAGTGATCCTTCCGGGACCGGCCATTCCTTGAGTTGCGCCCCGCATATATACCGGAAGTATGAGGCATGTCGTAGAACCCAACACAGCATGAATTCCAGCATGGTTGCTTTAGCCTTAATCCCGCCATTTATAAGGGCTATGCGTCACAGTATCATTCTGTAACGCTTTTATTTTCAATTTGAACGCATTTACTGGCACAGGTTTTTATTATATGGATCTTTCTAAGTATCCCCATCTGTTACTAGCTCTGTCTACACAAAATCACACTAAGTACATGACCACAGTTCTGAATCTATACCGTCTGTTGAGCGAGAAATCCGAGCACAGTGATTTCACCTAGCACACAAGGTCTAAGACTCGCAACGTTGAGAATTGGGGGCGTAAAGTGGATGCATACTCAACGATATAATTGAAATACAATGTACACTAGGAAATATTCTTGTTTGCTTGTTTTATAACCCCCGTCCTGCTTCTCCAAATGTATGTTTGACAGGCATATAAGCGTTGTATTGCCGGTGCTCACCATCAGTGTCGTCATATATATCACGAGACCTACAGTAATCTTAATTCTGGGCCTACCATCAGTTGTGGCGGCGTTCACCCCACCATCAAGAAGTCTGAATGTGCCATGGCGTCTGCTGTTCTTTTTCTGGCCTACAGGGCACAGTGTGGCCAAAGATAGGCACTGGCGCCCGCATAATAGTAGCTGATATTCAGCTTGCAGGTTTGGTAGAGGCAGGTTGCCGTTGCTGAGGGAAGGGGAGCATTGTCAAACTTGAGGTAAAAATGCAAATTTGCAAAGACGGATTGAGTTGTGATCGCAGAGTAGCATGTTTGTTAATGAGTTATGAACCTATCATTCTTTTCTTAGCCTAATAGCTGATAAAAATATTGTCCGAAATGTGCATATCTATCCGGGAAGTTTCCGATAACACTATGAGTGTTATAAGAATTACATTATTCTCTTTAATAATGTCACTCTATGCCTCTGTCGTACCTACAAACAGTCAGCTAATGCCCATATTAACGCCCCCAAAGGTATTTTAATAGCAACCTCAGTAGCTAACTGATTAGAATTGAAGATAGAACCAAGTTCTTTATAAAATAGAAAACGTCGGTGGGAATAATGGCTTAGTAGGATATTACTCGGTGTTGTGTGACATTAGCTTGTGTTACATGAAACCTGTCGAGATCACGAAGGAGTCAATTTGGTATTAGTATAGAACTTGGTGGCATGAGGGGCGACCGAAGAAGCAGAATTAGGTTCATATACATTGAGATATATTGAAATTAAAAGTATATAACCTTTTAAACTGTTTCTACAACAAGCTATAATATCTCCCTTTTAGTGCTAATAACCAGATTCTGGTTTTGCGCCATACGAATACAGCTTTATTTTAGCTGGCTCAAATTCCCTTGAACAAAAGTCCCCACAAACCAACAATTTTGGTAAGCCGATTTCTAAGGAATTAATACCCTACCCTACTATATTAACGGTAAGTCCCGAACATGTCTATAGTCAATTTCGCTGCCCGAGAAGCCTCCGTTTCGGCCGATAATTCCCAAAAGCGTAAGTAGGATTATCCTAGTAGGAAGCTCCGAGATGTTTTTGGGGGCTTTTGAATTTTAAGAAACACTCGGCTCGTGATAGGAACATTGAGTACTAAGAGTGAAACAGGCGTTCGAAGGTATGGTAGACTGTGGGAAAATGTGCATGGAAGAGTCCGAAGCGTGTCTATAGTGACAGAAAACAAGATAGTAGGTAACGAGTGACAGAAATCCTGTGTATACTAGGCCCGGATAGCTCTCGTGCAAGCTCTATAGGTGTTTCTTGGACGATGGCTCATTTTCAGGTTGATATTTATGACCACAAAATATCGACAATAATAATTCAATGATTAACTATGAATCCAACCTTGTATTACTTATATACATTGTAGCTTGTAATGATATTCACAACGTTGTATCGTAATCTAGTATGTTAAGAATTAAGGACAGTATCATTGCAAACAAACAAAATCATATTGTTGTATTTTTTTTTAAACAAAAAAACTGTCTAAGAGAGGTACAGGCAAGAAGATACAGGAAAGTATGTCTGGAGTTATCAAGAAAGAACAAGGCTTACTCACTGTATAAGAACACAATCACAACTACCAAGAAACATTGAGTGTAGATCAAACTAGAAAATATTACTAGGAAATTCACAAAATATGTCCATCCCTAAACCATCTGTGAACCCTCATGGAAGTGCTTTAATCCATAATCCTTTGGCAACGGTTCTCCCCTCTCCTCATCAATCCCAAAATCCACCTTTACCAAAATCGCATCTGACCCGGGCCTCATACCATCATTATCCGATCCCACCGTCGGCATCGACTGGTTTTTCCCTCCCGTCACCACCGTCCCCGCATGTCCCATCGGAGCTACTCCCACACCCACACCTACACCATGTGACACACCAATGCCCCGAGAGCTGTCTCCACTCCCTGTTGACTCCAGCTCAAAATCGCGCTCTCTCCGGTTCCGGTGACGCGACTCCTTGAGGTTCTCTGTGCTAGAGAGATGTTGCGGTCGAGGGTGGAAGCGGCTGCGGGCGGAGCCGTATGATACCTTGGAGTGGTTGGGTAGTTTGCCAAATATGCGATCGGAGACGGGCTTGACGCCGGGCACGGAAAGGGCGATGAGGGTGGCCCCAATTTCGGATACTTCGATGCCCATCATGGGGTTGTAGGACCACGACATGTCAGCCTCCCACTGACCCTTAATCACGAAAACGAGGCGAGTAATTGAAATACCAATAACACTGTAAAGTTGTTAGTTAATAATCTTGTTTCAACTGCAATAACCAAATAATACTTACAGAACACCGGGAAGCAGAATGCACACAAGCTGGATCTTCCGCTTGCGTTGCATTGTTGAAATAGTCAACATGACGATCGGAATACCAAAGATTATAAAGTCGCACACCAAGGAAGTCGCCGAGTTAACGCTATAAACTAGGCCCCATTCCAGGCACTTGTACTTTTCAGCCCCGGGTTGCCAGGCATACGGCCAGAGCCCTGTCACTGGCAGACAATGGAAAATAATCAGCAACATCTGCGGGATATATCCCGCAATAATAATAGCAAGCGCCGCTAAGATACAGGGCCGTAGAATACTATGAAGACGGCAGATATCGTGATAGAAAGCTAGACCAGAAAGACGGCCTATAAGAAGAGAGGTAGTGTAGATTAGATGAGCGGCATAGTCGACGATTTCGCTCTGCTCAACAGTATACTCGTCCATGACATATTGAATGTACTCAAAATGTCGGCCTGACCCCATTCTTACCAGAATTACAGCCAAGGCAATGAAAGCAATTAATGTAATCTAGGTCGAGATTTTGTGTCAGTTAAGTGTGTTGTCTAAATCCCACGTGGTGATGTGAGGTCGGGAAAAGCAAGGGCTAGGTTCCTTTCCCGTCTTTCGAGGCCAAGGCGTGTAAGTCCATTTTCGGCAGTTGGACCTTGAGGAATTCGCCCGAGTTCTTAACTTCAACTGTAGTCTTTCAATCTAGCTAGTCACTTACAACACCACAAATAGCCAGGGCATCATCAACTCCGACATGGCCGACGATAAATGTTCGAGAGAAGATGCGGACGGTGACGACTAATGTCGCAAGACTTCCCACAAAAATAATGGCTGCGATTGTCTGGTCATCCGTGCTTTCGTAAAGGCGAGAGTGAGGGACTGAGTCTGGTACACGACCAGCAGCAATAGCGTCGGTGATGGCTTTGGAACTCATCTGATCGGACCGTATGAGTGATGTAAAAGAATTCAATATTGCTGTGACAGAAACACTAGTATGAATGTAGAAATAAAAGAAAGTGGTACTACCGTGAGCCGAACAGTATGCGAGAACTCTCGAACAAGCTGCCACGTCCTGAATGCGTGGAGCGTTCTGCGAGTGCTTGCAGTAGGACTCAAAAGTTGCGAACCTATGCAGTCCGAATATATCAATCTTTCCCGCGTTACCTCACTCACGAGAATGTAGGGAACAAAAGAGAAAGGAGGAGAGGAAAGGGAAACAGTAGGAAAAAGTCTTCTTTTCGGGGATATAACAAAACGAAAGAGCGAGACAAGTTGCCCAACAGTTTATTGCTGGATGGGTGACAATAGACAAAAACAAAAGTTAACCTAGAAAAGGCAGCCGAGTGAGTAGGAAGCCGAGGGCGTGTTGCAGGATTAGTGGTTGTAGGGGCGAATTGGCTATTGCGAAACAAGAATATAAGACTAGTCTTGGATATACTGAACTGGTTGGCAAAGAGAGCAGGGACAGCGGATATATGCATATGTAAGCTGCTGTGAACAGTCACCGTCAAGCAGAAGTGCACTATGATGACGGAGTTATATACGAAAACTGATGCTGAAGTTGCAAGATGTAGATAGTAAGTAGTAAATCGATGGTGCTATGTTGAAGTTATGAAGACTGGTGGCAAAGAAATACAAGAAGGTGGGGATTCCAGAGTGTATGGTAAATGGGATGGCATGCAGTCATATACTTTTATCGGTACACAACATATGCTCGTTGAATAATCAAAGAAGATAATAAGCAAGCGTCAATCCTTGGCGGCTCGTTCAGTGTTGGCTACGGGGTAAGCAAGACAGTTTTATAATTGGCTAAGCACTGCAAGAAGATAGATAGTGGGGAAGAGAGGGACATGAATACAAGATGTAGTGGGCAGTTAGAGATCAAGTATAACATTGTGCGAGTATAAGAGAAAAGACTAAGACGACACGAGATTAGGTGCTTTGGTGTGGATGGCAAGGTATGTGAGTTATTTCAAGGGACTATCAGCCTAATGGTATGATGACCGACACAAACGGAAAAGGCAAACGATTAATAGACCTGCAGGTCGGTGGTACAGAGACCAAACTCCGAGGTAAAGGCCAGTCAGCTAAGGAGAGGAGGTCACCAAGGAAGTTCCAGAGAAGTGAAAGAAACTGTTGCAAGAGTTTTTTGAGAACCATCTGGTAAACCCGGACTTTGCTTCACGTGTTGATGTGATGTCTTTTGGGTCGTTTGGACAGTGAGACTGGTGGTCATAAGCCACACTGCGTGTATCCAAACGAAAGTACTGGCTAGCGGATTTGTGTGCGTGTGCGTTTGTTCAAGTATAAGTAAGTTCTCACACTTTAGTTCTACATGATAATGGCCCACCAAGGGCTAAGGGCTAATAGAAAGTCTCTCTTAGGATGGTCACCGGAAAATTATTTAAAATTACCAGTTTTTTTCTCATCCGATACTATATGGTAATGTTTAGAGTTGTATAGGCTCTGGGGATAGTCTGCGACTCAACATGATGTTATAGTATAGGCCAAGGGGGATCAAAGAAAATAACACTAGGTCTGTTTTGAATACTTCAAATGTCCCCCCTTGAACTTTACTCTCTTTCTAAAATTTAATTTGAGCTGCAGAACCGGCGGCGGCCTCGTGTTACACGGAGACTTTAGGCGGTGGGCACGAAAGCTGTTTGAAAGCAGCTGGTTGGCCCATCGAAATAATTACTGAATTGATTTAATCCTTACATCAGTCCGTTTTTAGGCTCTTTTATGCGATCTTCTAATCTAACGCTGCAGGAATTATATCTATGTCAAGTGCTCCGAGTTATCTTTTCTCGGGTGGGCGATCATGGACAAGTATAGTTTTGACATTGGCATGGAGATACGACCGGGGAATTTCACTCTTCATTTTCTACGTCACAGCACTTACTTCCGGTACTTATTTGTAAAAAGGCATATTCATGCAATGTACTTTGTATGGCAGAGTCAGGTGGTCGGCCAATAGGGAAACAACCCCACTACCACCAACAGGCATTGGTGGGGGCCGAGTGCAACTTGCGACACTATGATAAGTCTCGAGTCTGATAAATATTCTCATGACTAGCTGTTGATAAGAAAAGAACAGGTATTGTCATGGTACTAGTAACAGTAAACGGCCAAAAAGCCCTGATCAGGCTGGCAGCCTGTTCAATCAGCCACCAACTCGGTAGCCTGCACATATGAAGATGCAGGAAAACAGGAGACTCTAAATAACCCTCGTAGTTTGCAAAAGTAAATGCCTAGTGCATCTTTATGGGGTGTGATTGTGTAGTGCTCTGCAATCATCAACATTAGCAAGACATTCAAAGCAGATATACGTAATTTTCGAGACATAGTTGATTCGTGGTTGTCGTTTCCTCTCGTTCCTGCGTTTTACTGTGTCATGTTATGTATGCACAGCTCTTAAATATAAGAACATCGTGATCATACCTATCGTCCTATCAAGTTTCTTTCGTGGCGCCAATACCTCCGTCACTGTCTGCAGCTCCGTTTAGTCCGACATCGATAGCCAATAGATGTACTATGTAGGCTGCCATTACTTTTCATTCACAATATACTTCAGACGCCTTACACTGCAGTCAACCGAAAAAAGCATCACGGCGCTGACCGCAAGTCTCGAGGTCGAGTAAATGGGTCGTTTTCTCTTTATGGCAGGTGCCTTTCCTGTGAAGTTCTTTTCGAATTATTTTTGGGTTGTTATCACACAGCAGCTGAAGGTCAAAGTCCTTAGATGTTGCTTCCCTTTTAACGGGCATAACGGAGTTCAATCTAGTCTATGCAGAATGGTAAAGTACTTGCATATCCAGTAAAGAAGTGGCTTTGTTAAAATTATTTCAAAGCTGTGCCTACAGTGAGACCCTGTGTCAATTATCAATATTCCGCAATATATAGCCTCGTTACTCTGAAAGCTATAGACTCGTTACAATATGGTCTGGTGTAATTCAAAGGTACCAGATATCGTAAAGGCACCATTCATATTATGGCTTAGCATGCACATCTTACAAAATGTGTCAACTGAAGTTTGAAGTTTAGTCAACATACAGATTGAGTGACAACACCATTGTTACTAAAGAGATACATCCTCATATGGGCTATATAGCAAGGACTATCACAACGACGTTTTGCCTTCCACACACTTCATTTCATAATCATCTCATTTCGGCCACAAGCATAAGTAAACGTCATCCCGTGTTATATAGACCCGATAACACCTTCTTGATCTATGTTGTTTAATATCCCTCGTCTTCATTAAGACATGTGTTCATCTAGATTCGTACGGCAGCAACCTTCGCATTTCAGCCCAGCTTGTATCCTAAAACTTATAGTTTCCACTTCTAGTATAGCTATGAACACATATTCCCACTAATAAAACGATTCGTTTCAATCCTATGGGCTTGTTATTATAGATTTTTTTTATTGTTGTTGAATCTCAATATAAAAAGTCTCATGATATTCTCCTATATTTTCTTACTGGGTAATTCAGTTCTCATCAATCTAAAGTTGCTAGAAAATTGCACTTCTTCCATGATAATAGGCTGAATATGGCCGAGAAAGTCTGGCATATATGTTGTATGACGTCTTACGCGCGTAGGTTCATTATAAATGCTCTGTGTTATCCCCTTTATATACTGCCTGTTAAGTATAGGTTTGTTACTGTAACACTGTATTGTTATAAGACTTGTGAAGGGCAGTGCGTCCCAGTGAGGTTTTCAGGGTGAGCGTCATGCTATGAGGTAGTTGATAATGGAATCTAGAACGATAGTAAATAAAATATACCACAATATACTAAGTATCAACATCATGTTACCCCCAGGTAAATAATATATGCTATACTGACACTGGTGACATGTCGAAGTTTGAGGTGGCAATGTACTCATCATCCGGCCCTCCACTAGGGAACAACTTTACTCTAATCCTGAATCTTCCATTATTGTTCACCTGTACTCGAAATGTGTCCACATAGATCTCCACGGCTCATCTCCATATTATGCCGTCGGCCAAGCCCAGTGTCCTGTCAGCACCCAGTCGATCAATACAAGTCGAATAGCTTCAAAGTCCAGGGAATTAACGGAGCAGTCGGTAAAAGCCTCCTGTGGTGTACATCACTCATCTTAGCAAAAATAATATTCAAAGGCCAGCTATAAATTAATATGGTTCCTCCTTGTTCTAGCAATATTTTACAGTTCTGTGTAGAAAAATGATAACATGGACATCTGGGCTGAATATGATACCATATCAGAGTAACCATGCTGACCCTTGTGGCCAGTCACAGATCATACACTTAGACATTATTAAATTTAGGCTTCAGGGTGGCGTATCTGGGCGTTGATGCAATTTAAAAGGAAGCATGCTGTGTATCCTTGGTCATACGAGAATTGTGATTATAACACCCAATGCGGGAGGAGAAGATATATATCATGTTCGCTATCTAAATATGTATCATGTCGTTAAATATGCCATAATAGTGGTCATCTATATATTATATAGTTAGAATCCTCGCTAGAGTGTATGGACAAGACGGAGTTGTAAGACACCGACCCATCGTGACCATTTCAAGGTGTCTTAGCTTGACTCGTATCCCTTACAAATTGGTGCAACGTCAGTTCTTACCAACAAGTAAAGTGGTAGGGTTATACTAGTCTTCAGGACAATTCCTGTATAAAGCGGGGTGCGCCACAACCATATGCATCCACTAATAATTATTGGTCAACGTCATGTGTGGCGCTAAGCTCCTGCCGTCCTGGGGTGAGAAGGGTCTGACTACGAGATGGCACAATGCAAGAGAAAGTGAAGCTGTGATTTTCATATTCACGATACTCCTTAGATATCATAAAATCAGTCAAAATGGATGCTACCTTTGCCCCTTTGAAGAACGACTTGTTGCTGCGTGCGGCTAAGGGTAAGAAGGCGCTTTTTCGGCGGGGGCCTTGATGACGCATAAGATGATAGTGAACACTGACATATTGATGCAGGTGAGGTGGTCGAACGCCCTCCCATGTGGGTGATGAGACAAGGTAAGCAATGAAGTATAATTCTTCTAAGCACATCACTAGCTAACTTACTCACTAGCCGGACGCTACCTGCCCGAGTACCACGAGGCCAAGGGAACACGCGACTTCTTTGAGTGCTGCCGCGACCCCGAAGTCGCCTCCACCATCACCCTCCAGCCTGTTGAGCGTTACGAGGGCCTCATCGATGCCGCCATCATCTTCAGTGACATCCTCGTCATCCCCCAAGCCATGGGTATGACTGTTGAGATGGTTGACAAGAAGGGTCCTCATTTCCCTCAGCCTCTGCGCAGCCCCGATGACGGCCAGTACGAGAAGGTTCTGAAGGGTGAGGTTGATGTTGCGAAGGAGTTGGATTATGTTTACAAGGCTATTACCTTGACCCGGAAGAAGCTGGACGGTAGAGTTCCTCTGATTGGTTTCTGTGGTGCCCCGTGGACTCTGTTCTGCTACATGGTTGAGGGTGGCGGCACTAAGCTGTTCATGGAGAGCAAGAAGTGGATCTACAGATACCCCAAGGAGTCTCAGGCTATGCTCCAGAGAATTGCTGAGATTTGCGTCGAGTACCTTTGCCTCCAGGTCAAGGCCGGTGCTCAGGTAAGTTTCCGATATCGTAACCCGATGTCTCATCCACTCATAATATCGAGGGAGAACCCCACTGAGCTCATTAACTAATATTATTTTAGCTCCTCATGGTCTTCGACTCTTGGGCTGGCGAGCTTTGCCCCTCTACCTTCAAGGAGTTCTCTGAGCCCTTCTTGGCATACATCGCCAAGCACGTTCCCGCCCGCCTCACCGAGCTCGGTTTGCCCCAAGTCCCCATGACCGTTTTCCCCAAGGGCGCCTGGTTCGCTCTTGACTCTGTCTGCAACCTCGGCTACGACGTAGTCGGCCTTGACTGGACTATGGACCCCAAGGAGGCTGTCCGGATCCGTGGTGATCGCAAGATTACTTTCCAGGGTAACGCGGATCCCGGTGTTCTGTACGGCACCAAGGATGCGATCACCAAGGCGGTTGAGAAGACTGTTGAGGGCTTCTGGTCCGAGAAGAAGGGATGGATTGCTAACTTGGGACATGGTATCACTCCCGGTGTCAACCCGGATGATCTCAAGTTCTTCTTTGAAGAAATTCATAGACAAACCAAGGCTTAAGGGTTTGGGTTGTATATGATGACTAAGCTACTGGCCGCCAGTTAACGTCATGTCAACACAGGATTGATGATGTTATATCGTGACCAACGATGGTAATGACATATTTAGGTACCAAACGAGTCATTGCAGTGTATATTATACTTTATTTCATGTTAATAGTAACTCCTGAACCTGGATTTTCCAACCACAAGCAACCCGGACGCAAGTTCCGACTCCACTAGTGACATATTATCCTGTGGCAATCCTCGTCTCAGGATATGACGAGTTCCAGTTGTACAAGGGATGTAGATCAACAACTAAGAGGTAGTTTCCATGTGGCATGAAAGACACATCCGGCCCAATAGACCCAATAGTGGGAGGGGTCTACTTTGGAGAACATAGGCAATAATCACAATGTTGAAGCAAATGCAATACGTAATATAAAGAGTTGAAAAATAGTTTCATTAAAGCGAAGATGTTTTTGGTCTCTTCGTCATTCCAAGAGGGAATTATATGTGGTATTATTTCCCCATTCCATGCTGTCCCATATGCAGTTCCCAATATAATGTGTATAATCACAAGACGCCGAATAATAATTAACCCCGTCAACACCGAAACAAATCGTGAAATAGAAGAGAAAGGAACCAAGACTACGAGACAAGTCAAGTTGACTTGTAAATGAAGAAGACGAATATCAAAATTTAACGCCTAATTAACTCTGGGCTGACTGTGTGCTGCCCGCGAGATTGGTGGTTTCGTAAATGGAGTGTTGGGTATCAAGATGAATTGAGTAACCGGAAACGGCCCCCACAAAGAAACAAGCCGCAAGTAAAACAAAAAGCAAACGTAAGCCAAACAAAAAGAACAAAGAAAATCAGATCATTTAGATGATCACGGCACTGGAAGCCGGAGGGTCATGAAAGAGTGGCAATATGCCTTTTTTTTAGGTTGTGGAAAGAGATTATAGGCCATGTGGTTGAAGGGCCAACTCTATGGTGATCCGTTGCTTGTCGGGTCGCTTTGTTTACTTGCGGAAGAAGTTGATGGCACGGTTGACAATCTCGGTGCTGCGGCGACGGGGCTGCATAGAGTGCGTAGAGTCCAGAGAGGGAGTGCGGCTCTTGGTGGAGTGATCGTCGTGGGAAAGGTTGGTCATCTTCTGGATGTTGCCGAATCCGCCACGGCCACCGTGAGCGTACATGGCCTCGGGGAAGTCGGTAGGACGAACATACCTGAGAGCGATGCATGTTAGTATTTGAGTTGGGACAAGATATGAAGAGTGTATTCTGGTTGCAACTTACTCAACAACGCCTTGGCGCATGCGGGTCTCAGCAGGGTCGGTGTTGCGGAACATGTTGCCGCAGCCGCCACGGCCGGTGGTGACATAGGGAGTGTGGAGGGTGGGGAGGACGGTGGGCTCCTGGAAGACAGATTCGTTGAAGGCATTGGCTCTAGCCATGTTGCCAGCACCGCCGCGACCGTAAGAAGAGTAGACCATTGTGAATTCGGTTATGTGGTTATGTGTGTATAAGAAAAGGTGGGAAGGATAATGTATGTTGGTGTGTAAGTCGTTGATATAAGTGACTTAAAGTAGTAGTAAGTAGCTTGTTTGTTGTAAGTCAAAGAAGATAGAATCTTGGATAAATCGGTATTTGATGATGGTCTAAACAAACAAGATCTAATCTCGAAAACGGAAACGGCGTGAACTTATATACGGAAAAGCCTTAATGTGGAACTCGATCAATTTATTAGTCCAGCTTGCACCATCACCAGCCCTGAATTGCTCAATTCCTCCTTTCCCCAGAGTTCCCTAGAAAAAGTTACGTACTCGCTACGCACCAAAACGATCACAAGGCCATTTACAAAAGTGACGATTTACGAGCCAAGCCATCAAAAATTCCAGTGAAAATCCATCACAGATTAATTATTGTATTTTATCGAAGAATTTTCTATTGACTCAACGGGCAGCAGTCTTCATGCTGGATCCTTCCTCTATTCTTCTTTGTTCTTTGAGCTGCTGTGAGTTGCCCACATGCTGCCTGCTATGTTACCGGGCTGGACGACAGACTTTTCTCTTCTCTAGCATTTTTCGCTTTACAGCACGAGGTCCCACCAGAGAGCTGCAAACGTGCTTGAGCTAGAATCCACTATTCAGGTACCGGCTGATGTACCTTGTCAGCTTAGTTCTGGTGCATCGATACATCGGTCAAGCTGCCGGAGACCCCAGCACCCCGGTCTAAATGCTACGACTTAATGTATTTTTTTTTAATTATTCTTTTGTCTTCTTTTTCATTGCATAATTCAGGCCATCGCTACATGCTGTGCCTGTATTTTTTAGGTAGTATAGCCCTGAAAACTCTGCACAAACGCCAAGCCCACCACTGAAAAAAATATACCCTCTAGGGAACAACGGCGCCATGGAGCCACCATGGCGCTGTGGTCATTCGCCATTTTAGAAGTGGAGACCTCGTTTCCCCAAGGAGTCCTCTAGAGGTCACCAGACCTAGACAAAGCTCTGGGCGCCTAACAAAGGCGACGATTCAGCGGCATTGCGCCGGTGGAGTCTCCAATTGGCTGGCTCGGTCTTCATTTCCCCTCTGTTACAGGAGAGAACGGGGCGGGCAGAACTCCCTATGGACACGTCCTGTGCGCTATAATTTCGGGGGTCCTCAGGGGTTTTCACGGCGTATGGGGCCGAGAGGGCGAACTACAGCTCCATGCACGCAAATAGAAATATTATTTGCAGAAATTGTTCCTTTTTTTTCTTTATGAATCGAATGCCGGCTAGGCCACCGGCTGGATTCTTGAAGCTGACAGATGATGTCAACTCCGGCGGAATTGCAATGACATGTCTAGGTCTGACTGTATGCCTTGCCTTTATTCTGACTCTTTCAGCTATGAAGTCATACTCGGCGTCTCCCTCCGTAGAAACCTGTCAGGTCCGGTGACTAAATAACCCCGTTTCCCCAATTCTAACAACAACTGGTCACCTGACATATAGGGCCATTCCCCTCTCCAGAACAGCCCAACCTCACGATGCTCCAACAACCACAGCCAGGGAAAAAAAAAGTACGACCGAAACTATGACACTTGAAATCCACATTAGTCGCGCCAAACACACCATTTCTTGCGCAACGTGCGACCTTCTTCTCCAACTACAAAACTAAAACCTGGGGAAGCCCCGCTGGCAACAGCAAGCTCTTAGCCAACAGAAACGTAATGGAAACCAGGCTCTGAGCCAGCCAGAGCCAACAACCACGCCATGCCCTTGGGGGCACATACGGGGTCTGAGCCGTAACGGCTGGATCATCAGGCAAAAGTCCATAAATTCGTATGTAAATGCATGCATCGAGGAGGTTTAGGGCGAGATGGCGACGAAAGGGACTGGAATGAGATTTATCGTTGGGCGGGACGCTGCAACGAAATTATGGCCCGCTCGATTTGTTACTGATTATCCGAGCCGCCGAGGCCCTCGTAAATAAAGTAACACTGTACTTTCTTCTGGGTTCAGCAAGTCCGCGTTGGCATGGTTTTGTGTGTCTGTACGTCGGTAGTTGGAGCTCCTACGTTACGGTAACCTGGTTAGTTACCCGTATAAACAAAAGGTAGCTCTGGAGTCCATAGAGGTGCTCCTGCACCATAAACTTGTCAAGACACTTTCGCCCGGATCGAAGGTCGTGACCGCACATCACAAGTTATACCGTGTCATGCCAAGTGACTCCTGATTCATTTTAACAAAGCCCATACTGCCCCAGAACGGCCAAAATCCGTCGATGACATGCCTGATGCTCGATCTGGAGACTCTTGAGCCGGATGTCAACACCCGACGTAGTCTGTAACTCTCCAACTTCCAGAATGTGCCTCAAAACCCGGATGGCTCCTGGATGCGACGCAACCTTGGTGTCTTGTTGCATGATTTCTCGTGAGGTCTAATGATTCCCTTAACATGCCCTATTGTGGCATCAGAGTGTTGAAATTCATGTCCGTTTGTGGCTTTGAGTATGAAAAGCTATGAAAGCATTATCACTTGTCTAGAGAATTGCCGGCTTCTCAATAGGCTCAGCTCATAGATGCTTTAACCATAACTCAACCGCTCGTAACTTCCCAGCTGGTAACGCTCTCTACATCACGTGGACAGTCAATTGGAGTTCAGAAAGTATAACTTTCAAATACACAAAATTTTCATCTGTGATATTTCTAATCACAAGGTCTACTTGGCGCCAATCTCCAACGCCAGACAAAGCGCAGTTAACTCCATCGTGAGATCTTTCTTCTTTGGCGCCCATCCATTCTAACAATTGACGTTCTAACCTGGATCCTCCAACTCCTCCACTTCCACCTAGAAAGAATTATAGAAATTTTCTTCAGTATAGCGCCTCACTATTGATCTCACGTCATCCCTTGTCATGGTCCCAATCCTTGTTTTACTAACACTTCACCCAGAACCTGCTGGCCCTCGAGTCACGACTCCGAACATTCTCCATGAAGTCCGCAGGACCCTCATAGAACATTCAATGCGATCCAGAACTTCACCAAATATTTTTCAACCCCATCATCCATGCCGCCACAAACTTTACAACATGCGGCAAGCTTTGACCTCGCCCGCTTCGCTTCCCGCCGTCTTCCACAATTCACAATTGTCAAGTTCGTGACTGTATTCAAACAATGGCTATGCAAGAAGAAGGGAATTAAAAGTCTCCGATGTCTAGCTCCCTCCTCAATATCCTGTCATATTTGCTGATGCCCAGCGACATGTCTCCTGCATTCGCGATCATCCACTTTTTGCCAATTCGTGTCCCGAACAGGCATTATACTGACAAGCCTCCTGTCCAACTCCACCATGGCATTCAGAGACTACTATGGATAAATTGTTCTTTTTCTACGGCTGGGCACTTGATAGATTTGCCCATGAGATGCCATTAAAAAAAAAGATTGGATGGAGCAATTCAGGAAGCTATGGTGCTCTTCCTCCTCGCCTGTCGTCGGTTTGTTGCGCGGAGGATTGTAAGTGGGCTTGGGTAAGGTACATGGTGTTGGGCAGGGGAAGGGGTAGTTGAATGAGGTGGGTCTCTCGGTGGATGAGGCCGAAGAAGACGGAGTTCTTGTTGGGAGTAGTCTCATGTCAGCTCAGTGGTTTCGGTAAATTTTGAACTTGATTTTCTATTGTTTTATGGTGGGATCAAGGCCGGACTTTATTGTGTAATCCGTGACAGATGGACGAGTGGACAAGTCATGGCGTTTACCAGCATATTGAATACTTGGACGTTATATCCCTCCGAAGCGCCTCTTCTCTACTTAAAGGTTGTAGCTGTATTTGTGCTTCACCCATTATGTTATGTGAACTCTCACCTCCCCATGTCGTATTATCCCCCTAGATGTCGGCATGTGCACTTGTAGCCATACTTGGGTGGGCTTCGAACATCGTGAGAACTCTTCCTCGGCAGCTAAGCACCGAGAATTGTGTCACGTGAGTATTTGGCTAGCGAAGCCAGCTGCCATATGGAGAAATTTGCCACTGTGACGCCAATTATCCTCCAAATGTTGCATCACATGGAATTGACGAAAGTTCTTTTCGTCAAATGACCGTAATGCGTGAGGGTTTCTCCAGTCGGGTAAGAAGTAATGATGTAAGGTGGCCATCAAAAAAAATTTACAATGTAAAGTTTCTTCAAAGGCCTATTATCTATCTACTATTCAGTTGTTCTAGCCCGAGACGCTCTTTAATTGATACTGCAGAGCCTCATTTTCTACTTTCGGCTCATTAGAGTTTTCGACTAGTGTTATTAGTCCGGTCAACCGGCAAGCTACCGAGACGATTTAAATGCCTGTGAACTAAATCGCAGAAGATATTTTCTAGCCAGAGGGTCTCGAACATTGGTTTTTATACAGGATTTTAGCCCGATTGTAGGACTCTGTAATTCATAGCTGTTATGGTGGCAAAAAGGCATCATAGGGCCATCCATTCATTGACCAGATGTATAAGTAAAAATATCATCCAACCTCTGCTAGAGAAAGGCAAAAATAAAAGGATGGGGTCTTGCCGTGGATCGAACACGGGACCTCTCGCAAGCGATGCTATAGGGTGAACCCTAAGCGAGAATCATACCACTAGACCACAAGACCAGGTAATTTTTATTGTTGAAATTGTAGGGTTTTAATTTAGGTTATGTTTTATGCAGCGTTTAAAGTGGGTTGGGAGGCCCTCGTGGTGTAGTGGTTCTACACTTGGAGGTCTTCCTGACTTTGCACAGGAAAGGCAGTCGGTTCAAATCCGGCCGGGGGCACCAGATTTTCCACTAGTGTCAGTCACCTCCTGGGCGCTATAGGAACTTGTACACTACGTCGAAATCTCAACCAATCACT